>WBZZ01002911.1:0-85366 GCA_019918135.1 Paulinella micropora
ACGCGCCCCCATGTCCGTGCGCCGGCCTGCTTGCACCAGGAGGGGGAGGAAGAGGGGGCCGGCTGGCTGGACAAACGCGGGGGGGTCCCTCGCTCTCTCTCTCTCTCTCTCTCTCTCTCTCTCTCTCTCTCTCTCTCTCGGCGCAACAGGTCAGGGACGCGGACAGGGGGCTGCCAGGCACGGCACTGCGGCGTCGTGCCCCGCGGCCGGGGCACCCGGGGCGAGTGCGCGCAAGGGAGGAGGCCAGGCGCTGCGGCGTCGTGCCCCACGGCCGGGGCGCCTGGGGGGGGGGGGGGGCGCGCCAGGGGGGAGGCCGGGCACGGCGTCGTGCCCCGCGGCCGGGGCGCCCCCCCCCCCCTTGGGCGCGGAGGGGGGGGGCCATCGGCCGCCCTAGGGGAGCGGGGCGCGGGAGGGGGGGAGGGGGGAGGGCGGTCGCGGTCGGGGCCGCGTGCGCAGCAGAAAAAGAAGCTCGGGGCCCCGCCAGCCGAACCAGTGCCTGTCCCGGCCTCACCATGGAGAACTTGCCCCGCCCTGCGGGCCAGCCGCCCGGTCAGCCGCCCGGTACCCCCGCGCCGACGGCGGCCGCGGACAGCGACTCGTTGCCCCTCGAGCTGCAAAAAGAGATCCTGTCTTTCCTCCCGGCATGTACCCTTTTCCTCCTGCTGCGCGTACGTGTCGGGGGCCTCTGGGGCTTGCGGAGCCAGCCCGCGCTGTGGCCGCGGCCCCTGGTGCTAGGCCACGCGCCCTCCCTGGACACGCAACGGCTACTACAGAGCTTGGGAGTCCGTGTCAGGCGCCTGTTCCTCGGCAGCGTGGCCGAGTGGGAACGAGCGGGCGGTCTGCTGCCCTCCCTGGATGTGCGAGAGCTGGCGCTGCTGAATGCACAGAGCGCGGGTGGCTCCCCGGCGGGCCCGCGCGGGCCTCTGTGCTACTTGCACGAGCTGCCACCGGGCGGTCTGGGCGGGGCGCGCCTGCGCAGGCTGTACCTGGGCCGGGCTTCCCAGCTGCGTTCGTTGCACGGGCTGCACGTGTTGGCGCCCCGCCTGGCCGAGCTGCAGCTAGAGCATTGTTCCTCCCTGCAAGACCTTAGTGGACTCGCCCTGCTGCCCGAGCTCCGCTGTGTCCGGCTCGCGCACATCCGACCGGCGTTCTCTCTCGGGTCGCTGCAGCGGTCGGCCGCCCGCCTCAGGTCGCTCAGCCTCCGTCACTGCCCCTTCCTGTCGCAGGAGGAGGCTCTGGCGCGCTGGCCCGACCTAGAAGAGCTCGAGCTGGCCTCTTGCTCTAGCCTGCGCGGCCTGCACTTCCTGGCCGGCCATCCCCGGCTCCGCCGGCTGGTGCTGCGCGGCCTGTGGACCCCCGACGTCAGCTCTTGGCTTTCCACCTTGCCGCAGCTGGAATACCTACACGTAGAGAACTGTCCCGCCCTCGCCACGCTGACCGCAGGCGAGCCCGGCCTGCCCCGGCTGCGTGAGCTGCGGGTCTTGGACTGCCCCTCGTTGCAGAGCCTGTGCCTTCCCCACTCTGCGCCCCGCCTCGAGGTGCTGCACGTGCGCGTAGCGCCGCGGGCCGTGGACCCCCTGGGTCGGACGCCTTGGCCGCGCCTGCCGGAGCTGCGCAGGGTGGACCTAGGTGACCTCGAGCCACCAGGCCACAGCCTGGACTTCTTGGCCGGCGCGCCGCACCTGCACACGCTGCGGCTCCGTTACCCGGCCGCCGGCTGTGCGTCCCGTGACTGTCCACTCACGCACAACCCCGACCTGCGGCCGCTGGCGGCCTGCCGGGGGCTGCGCGTGCTGTCGCTGCTGCCGGCGCTGGGCTCGATCGAGCCCTCCGGGCTCGGGCTGCTGCCCGAGCTAAGGGAGCTCGAGCTGCGGGGGCTGGTGTACGCGCCGCTGCCCGCACTCCTGTGCCTGCCGAAGCTGCGTGCGCTGCGTCTGCAAACCACCCAAGTCACCTTGTCACTGGCCGCACTAGCCCCGCTGGCCGGGCTGGCCTCGTTGGACCTGTCCGGCTCCGGGGTCCTGGCCGTCGTCAAGGGCTTGGCTAGCCTGCGCCATCTACGCCAGGTGCGTGTGCACGGCTGCTCCTCGCTGTGCTTCATCGAACACCTAGACTTGCTGCGGGCCCAGGGAGTAGACTTGATGGGCCTCCCCGACACCTACCCCTTCCGGCCTGCACAGACGCCGGCGCCCCGCCCGAGTGCCAAACGACTGCTCACGGGGCCGGACCCCTAGGGCACGACGCCGGCCTCCGTCCTGCCTCTTACCCCAGGCCAGTGCTTTTAATAACAATCGTTTCTCTTGCTGTCTGTTCGAACGCCACGGTCCCCGCCCGGCTGCCCTCGCTGCGCGTGGCATCCAGCCGAGCCGCAAATTCCCAGGCGACTTCGTGACGCTCAGCGTCGTCCGGCCGCTGTGTCCGGTAGGCCGGCTGGTGCGCCGCGCCGAGCTTCAGGCGGGTGTAAGCCAGGGCTAGCGCCACGATGTCTACGTGCTGGAACCAGCGCCTTTCCAGGGGGAGGTCCGGCGGCCCGACGTCGGCCGGCCGGGGCGGCTGCGGCCCGGGCAGGCACAGCCGGGGCGGCTGCGCCCCGGGCAGGCGCAGCCCCCAGAGCCAGAAGCTAGCGGCCCCCGTCGGACGCACGCCCAGCCCCGCCGCCCCGGGCGCCACCACGTCGAGCCCCGCCATGACGGGCCCGAAGAAGACCACCTGCCCCTCCACCAGGCAGAGCATCCTAGTGTAGCCGGCCACGCGGCGCTGCCGCTCCACTACCTTGCCCGGAAAGTAGACGCGGTCGGCCAGGCGCAGTGCCGGGAACGCCAGTATGCGCTGAGGGTACGGCCTGTCCCGCTCCCAAGGTACGAAGCGGGCGGCGGCGGGCGCACGCCCCGGCACAGTCCAAGCCCCGGACCCGAACCACATCGACAACAGTTCATCGCTCCGGAGCTCGTAACACCCACTAAGGTCGAGCTTTTGCAGCAGCGGCAGGTTTGGCAAGGGCTGCCTCCCCTGGATCCCGGAGCAATCGCGGAGAGACAGCTCCTTTAGGGACTGCATCCCCGCGAGGCCCTGCAGTGTAAAGTCCTCGACGCCGAGGCCAGCCTCGATTGTTAGCTTCCGCAGCTTTGCCAGTTTGGATAAATCACTACGTGTGACACGCACTTCACTGACGTAAAGCTCCTGCAAGCTCTGCAGCTGGCTCACGTAAGCGGACCAGCCAGGCATTACAGACTTGCACTCCCTAATCACGAGGCGCTGCAAATTCCCCAGTCCAGCCAAGTGCTTGAACCCGAGCTCAAGAACCTGGCCACGTTTCGTGGGGCCGGCGGGGTCGGCGGGGTCGGGGAGGTCGGCGAGGTCGAGGTCGAGCTGCCTTAGCTCAGGCCAGAGCTTCACCAGGAGCTGGCCGCGTTCGTACGTGAGGTCCTTCGGCCCCGTCAGGCACAGCCCGTCCACTGCCAGGCTGGCCCAGGCCCCGCCCCGGGCGCTCAGCAACTCTATGGCCAACACCAGGGTCCCTACCTGGACCTTGGCCTGGCTCCAGGCCTGGCCCAGCCAGGCCTGGAAGGCCGTAGCCCGGGCAGGAGTGCTTAGGTCGAGCTCGGTAGAGCGGAAGCGCGCCCAGGCCCCGGCCTGTCCAGTAATCCGTGCAGCTCGGGGTTCACGGCCCCTAGCTCGGGGTGCCAGCCCAGATAGTTCATAACCTGGGGCCAGGCCCCGGCCGGGAACCCCAGGGTAGGTCGGTCCGCCATGCTTTCCTTTGTTGGTTTAGCTGTCGGTCATGGCCGGGAGCGCGCGTCGTAGAGGGAGGGAACGGCCTGGACGGCAGGGAAGCGAGCGCGGCTGGGATTGGTACCCTCCCCCTGCAGTCCCCCTTCTCCCCTGCACTCTCCCTCTCCGGAGACAGAGAGAGGAGAGAGAAGAGAGCGTCCTCCTTTCACCCCCAGCCAGGGGAGAAGAGCCGGCCTCCTCCCGTTCTCTCTGGGCTGGCCACATTGCCACGCCGAGCAGAGACGAAGCGGCTGTGGGGTCAGCCCCGGCCGCATGTGGCAAGAAGTCCAGGAGGTGCGCGCGCCCTGCCCGGCGGACGGCGACGACCATTACGTGCTCAGCCTGGCCGCCGAGCTAGCTACTGACCTGGACGTGCGGGACGTGTCGGCCGGCTGGCTGTCGGTGCTTGGCACCGAGGAGAACCAGGCCAAGTTCACGTACCACGACCCCGTGCTGACGCCCGACAGCGCCACCAAGTGCTGCTCCTTGTGCGAGCAAGACCTGCTGGCCTGCACCTACCACTCCTTCCACCTCGAGGTACCGGAGCCGTGGCTGCTCTCCCAGTTCGAAAAGCAGGCGTCGCTGGCCCTGTCCCTGGTGTGTAAGCAATGCGGGGCCTTCTTGTGGGACACGGCGGTGCTGGCCAAGGAGGAGGCGGGGCCGGCGGCCTGCGTGGCCGACGGCCGGGCCGTCCTGAGCCAGGAGCAGCAGCGCGCGCTCGTCGAGTCCCTGGACCGGGTGACGGGGTTGGCCCAGCTGCAGCTCCAGGTCGCCCACGCGCCCGGCCACGCCAGCGGGCAGGACGAGGTGGCCTGGGCCGCCAGGTGGGGCGACTGGCAGGCCTGCGCCGGGGACGAGCCCGGGGCCGCGGGCCCGGACCTGCTGGCCTGCCCCGCGGCGTCCGACACGAGCAGGCGCTCGTGGCTGCTGACAGCCGAGGGGGCGGCGGGGGCGGCCGCCGCCGTGGGCGGCGCGTGGCCCGGCCCGGCGGCGGCGCTGGAGGCCTGGGTGTCCGTTCTGGCCCGGGTCCGCGAGCGCTGGAACGGGCTGCTGGCGCAGCAGCACCGCCGCAACAAGCTGTCGCACGCCGCCGCCCAGCGACAGCGCACGGACGTATTGCTGGGGGGCGTGCTGCTAGCCAGGCTGCAGCAGGTGTGGCGCGCGCTCGCCTGCGCAGCCGGACAGCCGTTCTCGCTGGCAGCGGCGGCGTGCCTGAGCCTGCGTGAGGCGTCCCTGGCCGAGGCGCTGCTGCAGCGCCTGCAGAAGCTGGCGCACGCGGGCGTGACCCGCCGGCTGCCGCGCGGGCTGGGCCGCGAGCTGCCCCCGGCGCTGGCGGCGGAGCTGCAGTCGGCGGCCGGGCTGAAGGAGCAGCTCGTGGCCTGCCGGGCCCGGCTCGCGGTCCTCGGCGGCTGCCGGGAGGCGTTGCGCGACTTTGAGCGGCGCGAGGAGGCCGCGCGGGGGCTGCTGCCGGCGCCGCCGGTCCGGGGCCTGGGCTCAGCCGCCCCCGTGGCCGCGCCGGGCGCGGCGCTCATGTCCCGCGCCCTGGGCAGCGCCCTGGCCCGCAAGCGGGGTGTCGTGCGCTGTGCGGTGGGGGCGGGCGGCTGCGGCTGCGCGCAGCCCCGCCTGGTCAAGCTGTGTGGCCTGTGGGCCGAGGTCCAGTTCCGCGGCCCCGCCGGCCGCGCGGCGCTCGAGAACTTGTGCGGCTGGTGCTGCCCCCGGGCCGGCGGCGGTCGGGCGCAGGTGCCCTTGGCGGCGCTGCGCGCCTGGCTCGCCGCGGCGCCGGCCGACGCCTGGGTGCGGGCCCGCCTGCCCGCGCCCAGGCGCCGGCCGACGCCTGGGTGCGGGCCCGCCTGCCCGCGCACCCCGAACGGCTCTTCCGCTTCGCGTGCCTGGTCCCCTCGCGCGCGCTGCTGCCCGTGACGCACGCGAGCGTGGACTGCCGCCAGGTGCTGCTGAGCTACGGCCACGAGCTGGCCGACAACGCGTACGCAGTCGCCGACCTGCTGCGCTGCGCCTGGGAGCTCCGGCTGGCGCTGGAGCGGCACCTGGGGGGGCGGGCGTGGGACAACCCCGCCCGGGCCGCGCCCGGCGCCCCGCTGGCGCTCGAGGCGGGCGCGCTGTGGCAGCAGGGGCCGGGCTGCGTGCTGACGACCTAGTACCTCCGCACGCTGACAGCCGCCTACAACTGCTGGTGTGCGGGCCTCACGAGCCACGCGCCCGTGCACCCCCCGGCGCCCCACTCGGCGGCCGCGGCCCCGCCCACGGTCCCGCCCGCGCTGCGGCCGCCCGAGGGGCTCCGCAGCCTCAGCGAGCTCCTGAGCCGCAAGGACTGCGAGTTCCGCAAGAACGGCCTCGGCAAGCGCCTCAACTGCTCCGGCCGCGGGGTCCTGATCGGCGTCGCCACCGTCCCGGTGGGGCACGTCATGGTGGGCTGGGGCTTGCTGCGCACGCAGTTCGAGTGTGTGCGCGTCACGGCACAGAACGTGGAGTCGGTGCGCGCCCGGGCTGACCTGATCCAGTGGGCGCGGGCCCGGCTGCGCGGCTGGCAGGCGCTGCTGGCCCGGCTGCGCGACGAGGGCCGGGCGGCCGAGGCAGTGGCCCTGCGGGAGCGCAACCCCGACCTCGTGTACGGGGACGTGTACCCCGCGCTGGGCCTGCTGTGGCGGCGGCCGCGGGGCGCGCAGCGGGCGGCGTGGGCGCAAGCCCCCCAGCGCGGCTCCGTGTTCAACCCCCTGGCCTTCTGCCCCCCGCTCCTGCTCGACGAGCTGGCCGCCGCCGGCGCGGGCCGGGGGGGCGCGCGGCCGTACTCGGACTTCCTCCACGTGGGCGACGTGCTGGAGATGAGCCTCACGCAGGGCAGCAAGATCCTCATCAACCGCCAGCCCACGCTGTCGCCGCAGAGCGCGCGCGTGTTCTCGGTCCTCGTGCCCCGCACCGACCTCTTCAGCGAGCCCCCCTCGTGCCTGGCGGCGCTGTCCCGCCTGCACGCGCGGCGGCTCGCGGTGGACCGGCCCGAGTTTGCCCCGCAGCACTTCTGCCTGGCGCTCAACCCGATCGAAGAGATCCCCTTCAACGGCAACAACGACGGGGACGTCATCACGCTGGTGGCGCTGCAGGACCCCCTGGACGGCTTGTCGGCGGACGAGGCCATCGGCTCCTGCCAGCACATTGTGACGCGCGCCGCGTCCGAGAACGTGGCCAAGCTCGCCTGGGACAACCTCAACGTCCTGGCGGGCGCGCTCCGGGGGCCCGACACCTTCGGCCCGGCCGACGTCCTGTCCCTGCGTGCGCAGCTGGAGCGGCACATGCATGCGCCCCCCGGCTACCTGCGCGCGGGCCCGGGGCCGCCGGACGACGGCTGGACCGCGTGGGACGTGCTGGGTTGGTTCCTGCCCCTGTCCTTCGTGAGCCAGGCGCATGCCCGCCACGCGCTGGCGTTGGGTAGGGGGGGCAAGCCGGGGCCGCTGGGCCCCCCCGCGCCGCCCCTGGGCCAGGGCCGCGACAGCCTCTTCAAGCTCCTGTACAGCGACTACGCCCCCCAGTGGGCGGCCTTCTTCCTCGACTGCGTCAACGTGTTCGTGGCCTGGCTGAACCGCCGCCGCGCCCTCACGCTGTCGCTGGCGGACCTGGCCCCGCGCCCCGCGGCGGAGCTGCCGCCCCCCCCGGCCCCGGCGCCGGCCCCGGCCCCGGGCGTGCCCCGCCCCCGCCCCCGGGCCGCCGGCCGGGCTTGGTACGCCGTGAGCGGCGCCTGGCCGCCCTGCTGGCGGCGGACCTGGGCGCCGAGCGCGACCTGCTCGCCCGGTGCAGCCAGCACGTGGCCCGGCTGCGGTCCCTGGCGCAAGAACACCAGCGGGCCTGGCTGGCCGCGCCGCACACGCGCGGGATCATGTCCAGCATCGTGTCGGGCGCCAAGGGCTCCCTCGAGGACGTGCAGCAGTTGCAGCTCCAGGCCGGCCTGCACCTGTACGCCTGCTCCCTGATCGAGCCGAGCGTCGGCGGCCGGCGCAGCGCCTACTCGCGCCCCGGCGCGCCCGACGACAGCGGCTTCGTGGGCGAGTCCTTCCTGGCCGGGCTGTCGCTGCGCAGCTTCGGCTGGCACATGGCCGCGTCGCGCGAGGTCGTGGGCCAGAACGTGCGGACCGTGGCCACCACGGGCTACTTCCAGCACACCCTCAACTTTGTGTTGCAGGGCGCTTACCTGGCGCACCCGGGCCTTCTGGTGCGCGGGCGGGACTGCGTCATCGACTTCCCCGGCCGGCTGCAGGACGGGCTCCACTGGCGCCCGGTCGAGTCACGGCTCGCCGACCTCTTGCAGCAGCAACACCAGCAGCGCGCCAGGCCCTGCGGCCGGTACCCGCTGCTCCCGCGGTGCCTCGAGCGCCCCCCGCCCGCCGGGGCGCAGGTGGCCACGGGCGCGTGCGGCCACTGCCGGGACCTGTGGGCCGCGGTCCAGACAGAGCTGGGCGTCCGGCCGGCCGAGGAGGAGCGCGTGCGGCGCTCCGTCGCCCTGTTCGCCCGCCTGCGCTGGCGGGCGGCGCTCGTCCGCCCGGACGCGGCCTGGGCCCCGCAGGCGCCCTTTGGCCTGCCTGAGCTGGTGTGCCGGGTGCGCCGGGGCTACCCGGCGCTGGCACGGGATGCACCGCTCGAACCGGAGCGCGAGGCCGCCGGGCCCACGAGCTCGTGGAGCGCGCCGTCCTGGCCCTGCTGCAATCGCCGGACGAGGACGCCTGGTCCAGCCCGCAAGCGTACGTCTCGTCGGAGCTCACGGCCCACCGCGCGGCCGGCGTCTACGCCCTGTCGCTCTGCCTGTTGGAGGCACTGCTCAAGCAGGTCCTGTACTGTTGCCGGCGCTCGCTGCTGCACTTTGGCCACTCCGTGGGGGGCCTGGCCGCCTCCTCGTACGGCCACCTGGGCACCCAGCTCACGCTCAACACCCTGCACAAGGCCAGCAGCGTCATGCGGTCCACCGAGGGTCTCCCGCGCATCCTGGCCCTGACCAGGCTGCAGCCGAAGCAGCGGGACTACTTCGTGCTCGGCCGGGTGCGCTCGTTGCCCGAGATCGAGCGCGGGCTCGACCCCGCGGCCCGCGGCCGCGTGCCGGCCCTGCACAGCGGCAGCGCGCCCGCCGAGTTCGTCAACTTCTTTGAGCAGCTCGAACCGTACGAGCTCTGCCTCGAGCTGCACGGCTTCCGGGACTACCACCAGGAGCTGCGCGCGGCCCAGGCGCAGGCCGCCGCGCGCGGGCGGACGCTCTGGCTGTACCAGCAGGACCTGGACCTGGACGCCGGCGGGGGACGCGTGCGCCGCCGCCGGGGCGGCGGCGGCGGCGCCCCGGTGTCGGCGGAGGGCTGTGTCCTCGAGCTGGACGGCGAGGCCTGCGCCCGGCGCGGGCTGACCCACCGCCTGGTGGTCGCGGCCGTCCGCGCCCAGCTGCCCGCCTTCCTGGCGCTGTCGGCCTGGGTCGAGGCCCCCGCCGGGGACGCCGTGCCCCCCCACGCCCGCCTGTACCTGATCGCCCGCTTGGTCCGGCCCGCCGCCGGGGACGACGGGTCCCCGAAGCGGCCGCCAGCCCCCGCCGCCGGTGGCGGTGTGTCCCCGGCGCTGCCGCCCACCACCCGCCGGGTGCGCGCCAGCACGTACCAGTACAACAGCACCGAGCTGTTCTGTACGTCAGCCCTGCGCCGGGCCC
The DNA here is from genome assembly GCA_019918135.1 of Paulinella micropora. Classification (NCBI taxonomy): domain Eukaryota; phylum Cercozoa; class Imbricatea; order Euglyphida; family Paulinellidae; genus Paulinella; species Paulinella micropora. The sequence continues at coordinate 9,461 of WBZZ01002911.1, forward strand.
TGGCCGCCTGCTGGCCCGCGACCGGCGTCGCCAAGGCCAGCTACGACCGGGCGTCGTCCGTGCTCAGCCTGGCGCTGCAGCCGGGCCAGGTAAGCCTGGAGCGGCTGCGCAAGCTGCTCGCCCGCCCGGAGTGGGTGCCCGAGACCGTCGAGTTCAGCGACCCTTCGCTCGCGTACCAGCTGCTTGGCATCGAGGCGGCGGCGCTGTGCATGCGCTACGAGCTGGGCCGGTCCCTGGCGGGCATCGGGGGCCTCAACCAGCTGCACCGAAACACTGTCGCGCGTGATGACGCACACGGGCACGCTGCTGCCCGTCAGCCGCAGCGGCTACGAGAAGCTGGAGCGGGACCCGTTCGAGAAGTCACTCTTTGAACGCAACGGCCGCACCTTCCTCGGCGAGAGCCTGGGACAGGCCTCCCACCCCGAGTCGTCCTACTGGAGTTTTTTTAGTGGCCGGCCACCCCCCCTGGGGGACGCCTTCTTCCGGCTCCGGCCGTGCGACTGACCCCGAGCGGACCCCGAGCGGACTCCGCACGGACTCCGCACGGACCCCGAGCGGCGTGAGGCACACACCGGCACGGCCACACACCAAGAGGGGGAGAGGGACGGCCGGCAGGCAAAAGGCAGGGTTGTACAGTCTGCCCCCCCCCCCCAGTATGGCTAACAGGCTAGTTCTCTTTCCCTGGCTAGTTGCACCTGACCGCCAGGGCAGGCAGCAGGACCGCCAGGGCAGGCAGCAGGGAGGCGGCGGCTGCCTCGTCCTAGGGAAGTATTTCTTTATTACAGAGGCTCTTGCTTAACCAGGCCGCGTGCGGCCGTGTGAGAGAGGGGGGAGAGGGTGCGGCCTAGAGGGGGGGGGGGGCACCCCTGCCCCCAGCCGGCAGTACCGGACGACCACCGGCGCGCGACGCCCAAGCAGCCGACGCAGAGGAAGGGGACTCAGGACGCGCCCGCCGCGCCCGCTTAGCCCCTTTCTTCTGGGCGCCCGCCGCCCCCTGGCTGCCGGCGCCCGGCGCGGGAGTGGCGGGCGGAGCGGCGGCGGCGCGACGACGACGACGCGGGCCTGGCTGCGGACCTCGGACACCACGGCAGGGGGCAGATACAGGGCAAACTCGCCGTGCACGCCCAGGCGGTGAGTCAGCAAGTCGTAGGTCACGGTCCAGTCCGCGCGGTTGTACTCCTTCTGCAGCAACGCGACCGGCAGCCAGGCCCAGTTGCGGTCGTACCAGGGCCCCCAGTACTCGCGGCCGGCAGGCTCGTAGCCCTTGGTGCGCTCGGGCGCGGTGCCGACCCACTGGACCAGCACGAACTGGTCGGCCGGCGCGGCCAGGCGTTGCGCCGACCTGACTCGTAGCGCGTCCAAGTACGCCTGCAGCTTGGACTGGACGGCCAGGCCCTGCCTCGCGCACCAGCTGCCTAACAGGTGGCCGCGCTTCGCTCCATACCACGCCAACACCTCGGCCGCCGTCGTCCACCGGTCGGGCCAGCCCCCGTACGCGCGGTCCTGGATCCGGAAACGGAAGAAGTAGGGCTGAGCGAGCTGGCTGGCGTCGGGCCATCTCTTCGCGTCTCCCACCTCTGCGTGCGGGGGCAGGCAGTCCGCCACGCCCCGCTCCCAATAACCGGCGTTTGCCAGCAAAGCCCGCCCGTACTTAGTCTGGTACTCCTTCGCCGCCTGCCAGTTGGACGCCAGGTCCGCCGGGTGTTCACCCACTACCCGCCGGAAGGCCTCCCCGCCCTCCTCCAGCAGCGTGCGGACGACGTGGATACGGACCCCGTGCAGCGCGCCCTGGTCCGGGCGCTTTTGCCAAAAGGCAGTGAGGGTCCTGGCAGCCTGCCTGGCTTCGAGGCCGTACACCTGCTGGAAGCCCACCACATCGAAGCCCGGGTCATCCACCACGACCACGGCCGGCCACGGCCGTGGCTCGGCCCGCGCGGGCACGTGCTGGCCGGCCTCGGCCTGGCCCAGCTGCGCGTGCAAGTTCAGGATGGTGTAGCCCCGCAGGTTGCGCACGGCCGTCCGGTCGCGGGCGCGCCGCGCTGCTTCGGCCGCCGGCAAGGGCTCCAGCACGGGGCCGCGCAGCGAGAACTGCTGGCAGAACTTCTGGGCCGCCTGGCTGCGCGTCACTTGCAGCTTCTCCTGCTTGACTTCAGCGGTCCAGTGCGGCTCACGCAGCCCCGAGTCAATCCACGCCACCAGCTTGCGCGCGCGTTCTTCAAAGTAGCTGGGCAGCAGGTACGAGCGCTCCACCGTGCGCACCGAGTGCTGCGACCCGAACGCAAAGATTGCCAGGTCGTCGGCCGTCACGGCCGTCCGCTGGCCGGGCGCGGCGCGCAGCCCCAGCTCCGCCCCCACCTCCTGGCCCTCCAGGTTGCGCAGCATCGTCTCGCTCGCCGGCCGCGTGTTCTTCGGCACCAGGTACTGGCTCCAGCCCGCGGGGCGCTGGAACTCCTGTCCGTCGACTACGAGCTTCGACGCGTAGTGCTCACACGCCTCGCGGAAGAAGAGCGCCCAGTCGCGGCCGTCCAGGGGCTCGTGGCGCTTGGCCGCGTGCCGGGCCCAGCCGGCCCGCGTCCGGTACTTGAGCGCCCGGGGGAACAGCGCGGGCGGCCCGCCGGCCGCCGCCGCCTGCCCCAGCAGCGGGGGCAGCACGCGCTGCTGCAGGTCCAGCAGGCAAAAGTCCAGCGCCGACCCCCGGCCGTCCCGCAGCTGGAAGCCCCGGGGCCACGGGCACGTCTGGGGGGGAAACCTCGCCGCGGGCCAGCTGTTGGGGCTGCGCGGCAGCCGGTAGCCCCCGTACGTGGCGCGCGTCTTGTTCTGCTGCGAGCTCAGCGCCAACGGGTCCGTGAGGCTCAGGCACCACGTGCCCTGCTCCACGTCGCGCTCCAACGAGCGGCCAAACTCGAGATTGCGCAGGATGTACGACCTCGACACCGGCGGCGTCAGGGTCAAGCACAGCAGGGCGACCCGGGCGGGGCGCAGCACGCCCTCCCGGTAGTCCGGCCACTGCTCCTCTGTGAGCGGGACCGAGGAGCGCCGCTCTCGATCCTCGGGGTAATGGTGGAGGTAATCGGCAATGGCCGCAAACAACAGGCTCTGCAGGTCCCACAGGGACTGCGCCGGCCGCTCGGGCGGCGCGTAGCGCCCCTCCACGGCGGCGTACACCAGGGCCTGGCGGTTCAGGTTGCCCAGCCAGCGCGAGACGTCCGGGTACAGGCGGGCCTGCCACAACTCCGACCAGAACATGGCCCTGACCTGCAGCAGCGTGGCCAGGTAGCCGGCCAGGGTCGCCGACTTCCAGCGCGGGCTCATAGCCTCGGTGAAGCCCGCCAGCAGCCGCTTGGCCCGGTCGCCGTCCTGGGCCAGCGCCTCCCGCAGGCACCGGACCTGGCCGGGCAGCGTGTGCGCGGCGTACACCGCGAAGAACCTGGCACGCCGCACGTGCTGCCGCGCCGTGCTCGGCGCCGCCACGCGCCCCCAGCGCGCCGGGTTGAAGGCGGACACCAGGAACGCCCGCAGGACACGGAGCTCTTGCTCGAGCTCACCGCGCGGGTCCTCGCCGCGCGGGTCGAACCACACCTCCGCGGCGCCCTCCGGGGCGTCACTCCCCGCGGGGGCGTCGTCGTCGTCGCTGGAAGAAGAGGAGCAAGTGTCCTCGTCGTCCCGGCCGTAATCCAACCACCCGGCGCTGTCCGGCGGGAGGCCGTCGCCCCCCTCGTCCTCCTCCTCCTCTGCGTCCGCGCCCCCCGCGCCCAGCAGGTCTTCAAAGCGCGTGAAGCTCATGCACTGGCCCGGGCGCGGCGTGGCCCGCCGGCGTGGCACCGGCACGGGGAGGGGGGGCGGAGGCACGGGCGCGCGCCGCTCCCCCCGCCCACCCTTCCGCCTCCCTCCCCCCCCCCCCCCCCCCCCCCCTCCCTTCCGCCTCCCTCTCCTCCTCCCCTTCCGCCTCCCTCACCCCGGGCCCGGCGGCCACGCCGGTCGTGTCCGCCAGCGTCTAGTCTGGCCGGGAAGCAGGTGCATTCTCCCCCCCCCCCCCTCGTGCCGGGAACGGCTTCATCGGGCTTTTAATGACTGTTCCCAACCATCCATCGAAGGGGAGGACACAGAGAGCACGAGAAAGACAGAGAAAGAGCGAGCTCAGTGGATGCCGGCCAGTCAGTCAACAGCCAGTGCACGGCGGCGGTGGCGTACCCCACTGGTTCAGATCCTGGCTGGAGGCGCACGCGCCGTCCGGCAGGCCCGTGAGCTTCGTAATAGCTGAACATTCTGTTATATATTAAGTGTTTTGTTGACTGACTTGCCTGCATCCCCTGAGCCCGCTCTTTCTCTGTCTTTCCCGTGCTGAACATTCTATTATATATCCTTCTTGCAAATTTAAAAAAGTTTAGTTTTCGCCCCCTCCCTCCGCCCCCCCCCACCCCACCCCCTCCCTTCCTTCAAACAGCTTGTTTGCCTCTCGCTTTCCCCCTCTCCCGGCTACACGGCGGTGCCTTCCCCCCTTGGTAAGTATCTTAACAGGAACTTTGACAGTGAAACTTAGGTGACAAAAGGAGAGGGCTGGCCGACGACGCTTTGTAATCTTAGGTAAGAACAATGAATACCCAATAGAATGGAACGCAGGACCGAACCCGATGTCTTTGACATCCCAGAACTCGTCGAGGCTATTACCGAATTCGGTGGCGATACGGCAGAGGCTAATGTAGGTGCCACGCGCCGCAATATCCAAACCGACCCCAACGAGCGAGCGAAAGCTTTGATAGCGGGGTACCTCCTCTACCGCCATTGTCTGACCCCCGGAGAAGATTTGGCCAAAGCCCGAACGGAGTTCGAGCTTGGACGCGATCGCGGGCAACTCAATGCAGTTACCTACGGTCGAAATGTCCTCGGCTTTACGGAGCTCAAGAGGCCGTGCAATAAAGAACAATGGGACGAGCTGGTCAAGGACATGCGGAACCGGAGAAAGCTCAAGTTCGCTCCGGTGCCTGTTCTAGCTGTCGCAAACAAACTAGCCTACTGGGAAGCCATGAGTCGAGTGACCAAGGATCTCTTTTTTAGTGAGGTGGATAACAAGGAGCTCAAAGTCTTAGTTATTTCCAGGCAGCAATCAACATACAAGACACTGGAAATCATTTGATTCTGGACGAGAGCAACGGGGCGTGCTTTCCTTTTGCAACAGACATCCCAATCAAGCATTTGTGCTTGCACAAAATGACGCTGGAGTTACGAGAGAGGCAAGAATTCAAGGTCAGTAACGGACAAGTCCAGGAACTCCACCTTATGCAGACGAGGCTCAGGCTGCAAAGCCACACAACCTTCTTGCTGCTCGGCTGTGCAGAGCTTAAGAAGTTTGCTCTTACGGCAGAACGTTCGGGGGATCACCAAGATCGGTTCGAACGGCTTGCTATCAAACGGTCGGGCACAGACGACCTAGAGGTAGATGTCGAAGCTTTCAGACATGTTGCTTTGAGCGAATGTCCGGTACGACAGATCGTGCTCGCTCGGCGTCTCGATGCGCTGGATGACCAGATTACTGTCATGTATTGTCCCAGGCTTGAAACAGTACGATTCGTTCCGAAAGCAAACCACGAGCAGGGTAGCGCTACGCCAAAGCTTGCTAGAGGCTGTCTGGACCTAAGTTGCAGACTGTCAGGCGGGCTCAGTAACGTTGAACTTCCTATGAACCTTAGGTGCAAAAGCGTCAAACTAGAGCTCCAGCAGTTGCCCAGCCTCGCTTCACTGGCGTTGCCCTTGGGTTGGATCATTGATGGAGACATTACAGTGGATGTCTCGATCTGTGATACCTTCGCTAAATTTGCTCTGCCCGCAGAACTGAGCTGTAAAAACCTGAGGCTGGAATTTTCGTTGCTGCCCGAGCTTACCGATTTCCAAATATCCAGTCGCTTGAAAATTGGCTTCGATGATGCTAAACAAGTCGTCCAGGAAGTCGACAAATTTACCTTTACATTCAGGGACTGTCCGAGTCTCGCTGAAATATATCTCCCGGAAGGTTTGGTGTGCCCGAGCATCGAGATGCGCTGTTGGGTTTGCAAGATGCTCAATCTGTTCGGGCCTAGTTCGCGCTGCAAGACCTGGGACCTGACCTTTCGGGGTGTAACAAACTTAGCGGAGTCGTGTGGCCTCCGAATTTGACTTGCGAGCACATCAAGCTGGTCTTTGCCAGCTGTGATCTTATCAAGAAATTCGAGCTGCCTACCGGGTGCAAGATTCTCGGAGTCCTGTCCTTGCAGTTCGACGGATGTAACATTGAGGAAGTCGCGCTGCCTCCAGATTTGAAGTGCGAACGCGTCCAGCTGAGCCTTACTCGCTGCAACGAGCTCACTTCCTTCAAGCTAACCACAACTCACAAAATCGAACTGAGCCTCTACGGATGTGACAAGCTAGAAAAACTGACATTGCCTGAAAACAATAACACAGACCAGACGAGCGTATTAAGATTGCAGAAAGTGGAGCGGCTTACAGACTATATAGTACCCTCGGGCTGGCGCAGAGAAAAGAAGGAATAGCTTTATATATAATAAAATGTTCAGCTATTACGTTCCGGCAGGCCCATGAGCTACAAGGGACAGAGGTCAGGCTCGCTTGGCACGCTGGCCGGGGGGGGGGGGGGGGGCCGCCGTCCGCCAGGGGCTACGTGCTCCCGGGCCGGTCTCTGAGGCTGCACGCACGCCGGAACAGTCGGTAGGAGACCAGGCCGCCGGAGTTGAGGTCCCCGTTCACTCTCTCGTCGCTGCAGTCAGGGCGGAGTCTTTGCGCGAGCGCACGGACCGCCGCCAGCAGGCCCGCCGTTCCCGCCACCAGCCGGAAGCCGGTGTCGTCGGGCGTGTAGAGCCCCTCGCGCAGCTTGACCAGGGACTGCAGCCAGGAGCGGCCGTAGTCTCGGGTGAAGGTGTCGTCGGGATTTTCCGCGAGGGTGGTTAACCAGAGCCCGCTGGTGGTCAACACCCTGAAGTCTCGGCCGCCGCCCTGGTTGGCGCTCGTGACCAGCACGCCGCCGGCCGCCATACGGAACGCCCTCACGGGTCTGACGCGCAGGCCGCACTCCAATTCGGCCTGCAGCGCCGCGCAGAACGAAGGGCTGCTTTCCGGTACGAAGTGCTCGAACCAATCCCCTAGCTGGCCGACGCCCAGGTGGTAGCGTTCCCGGAGCAGCGCCAGGTCCCCGTCGGACAGGCCGCGCCGGCCGGGCAGGCGGTCCGCCGCGCGGCCCATGGTTTGCAGCCAGGTGTACATCCAGTGCACGGTGTTGAGGCGTGGCAGGACTTCGCCCTCGTTCGGCCGCAGCCAGGACGGCACCACGTGCACGACGGTGGTCAGGTACTCACCTACGAGCTCCAGGCCGCCGGGCCGCGCGACATAGACCCGGTTCACGGTGCCCGGGGGCCAGGGCGCGACGTAGCCTTCGTCCAGGAGCCGGACCACGTCGAGCACGTCGAACCAGTTCAGCTCCCCGCCCGCCACCCCCGCGGCGAGCAGGGCGGCGGCGCCGCGGGCCAGCGCATGGCAGACGAACATACACCTGGTACAGGTGGCCGAGGCTGACTTCCGCTTGGGGGCAGGCGAGGTACCAGACGTGCCGGCGCGGCGAGGTAGAGGTCGAGTTGGTACAGACCTGCAGCGCCAGCTCGTCGGCCGGTGCGCCGGTCAGCAGGTGCAGCGCGCGTGCGACCGTGCGGTACAGCTGGTTCCGGACCTGTAGGTCCCGCCTCGCGCCCGCGGGCGTCGCGTCCGCGCTCCAGGCCAGGGGGAAGGCCACGCGGAGCACAAAGGGCAGGGTAGAGTAGAGCTCGCGGTGGATAGTGCCTAGGTCGCCAAACTCGTTGTACTGCCCCAGACTGGTGGACGGAGATCCCGACTTCCCGGCCCTAACCTCGCCCCGGCTCTGGCGGGTCCGGCGGGCGTGGAAGAACCGGGCGCAAATAGGCACGCGCGGCGGCATGGGCTAGGGAGAGAGCAGTCCGTGCCTGGCTCGCCGGTCGGTCGAGGGCAGCCCGCCGGTTGTGGGTGGGGTAGCAGGTGTGGCTGGGGTAGGGGTGTGGGTCCGCCAGGGCGGGCCGCCAGGGGAAAGAGCCACGCGCGCCCCCCCGACACGTGACGCCGACCGCGGGGTGTGGGGGGGGGGGGGGGGGACACGCACGCCTGGCCAGCGTGTGGCCGAGGCGGGGAAGGGGGGGGGACACGCACGCCACTCGACACGGGCGCGCGCCGGCCACGCGCGAGTACGCGAGCGCCCCGCCCCCCCCCCCCCGGCCTGGCGCCGGCACGGCCCGCACCCCTCCCCCCCCCGTGCGCTCCGCCGGAGCGGGCGGCCCCCCTCCCCCCACACGCGCGCTGCCGGAGCGCCCCCCCCCCACGCGCACGGGGGGGGCGGGAGAGTGTCACGGGCCGAGCGCGCGACCGGCGGGAGCGCACGCGTCAAGTGGCGACGCGCTCCAACCGCGCGCGTTGCACGCGGGCGCGCCCCCCCCCGCGCCCCCTCGTCGGGCGCAGCTAACCAGGCCAGAATTCCTCTGTCGCTAGAGTTTGTAAGCACCAACACTACGATGGCTCGCACCAAGCAGACCGCACGCAAGAGCACCGGTGGCCAAGCTCCGCGCAGGCAACTGGCTACCAAGGCCGCACGCAAGACCGCCGCCGTCAGCGGTGGAGTCAAGAAGCCCTATCGCTACCGCCCTGGTACCGTGGCCCTGCGCGAGGTCCGCCGCTTCCAGAAGTCGACTGACCTGCTGCTGCGCAAACTACCCTTCGCCCGCCTCATCCGGGAGATCGCCCAGGATTTCAAGACGGACCTGCGCTTCCAGTCCGTGGCGATCCTCGCTTTGCAGGAAGCCGCGGAGGATTACCTGGTGCACTTGTTCGAAGAGGCACAGCTGTGTGCTATCCATGCCCAACGCATCACCGTCAGAACCAACGACATCCGTTTGGCGCGTCACATCCGGGGTGAGCGCTCGCCTGGTGAATTTTTTGTACCTAAGTAACTGCAGTTTTTGGTTTTGATTAAAAAAGGGAACTTGTACACACACTCAAAGAAGTAAAAACCGGTTTTTTAAGACAGTACCGAGGGCCGGGGTCCGGTGCCGGCTAGGAGAGCCCCCTCTGCTTAGAGCGGTTCACGGTGGGGGGGGGGGAGAGAGAAGGGACTCCTCTGCGCAGAGCGGTTCACGACCCCTGAGTCCTTTTACCTGCAGGTACAGCAACCAGCACCAGACTCAGAGTTTGCCTGGGCGGCAGAAAGCTAGCCTCCACCAGGGTACTCATCTTTTCTTGCACTCTGCCAGGCTAACAGTCCAAGGGGCCACCCCAGAGCCAAGGGGCAGCGCTCACCTCCCCCCTGCCTGCTCGCCCCCCCCCCCCCCGCTCGCCCTCCTTCCCCCCCCCCCCCTCCCCCGACCCGCGCGAGGGCGCCGCCGTCAGGCGGGCTTCTCGGCCTGGGGAGGGGGCCTGCAGGAAGCAGAAAACAGACATGAGCCATGGGGAGGCAAGGGGCAAGCGTTGTCAACAATGCCACAAGGAGAGCCCTTCTTCGGTAAGGCCTGCGCCCACTCTGCGACACACCTGTTGCGCTCAATGCGTGTGTGTGTGCAGGCAGGACAGCCCAAGAAGCAGAAGCGCAACGAGGAGTGCCTAGCTAGCCTGGGAGCACACGAAGACAAGGAACATGGCGGACGGGACGGCGCGGGGGAGGAAGATGACGGGGAAGGGTTTCCCGTGGAGGCGAAACGGCCCGTGCTTGGTAGTTTGGATGGGAGAGACGAACACCAGACAGGAGACAGCGCGGGAGAGGAAGATGACGAGGAAGGCTTCTCCGTGGAGGCGAAACGGCCCGTGCTTGGTAGTTTGGATGGGAGAGATGGATACCAGACAGAAGACGGCGCGGGTGAGGAAGACGACGAAGATGACGGGGTAGACCCATGGACCGCGCTTAGAAGAGAGGGCGCGGACCCACGGGCCGAGCGTAGGAAATTGAAATTCAGGGCGGGGGAAGAATACGTCAAACGAGGCCTGGAGGCGCCCACGCCCGCCCAGCTCCAACAATTCACGTGGGAGGACCAGGGTACACTGCAGAGGTTTCGGTCGAGGCTGGATGCAAAGCTGAGGGAACTGCTCGCGCTGAAAGGAATAGCCTTTCCAGAAGTAACCTTCCTGTTTGGGCCGCTGTACCTCTGGCTGAGGCTGTCGAGATGTAAGCAAAAGAGCCCCACTGACGGCGTATGGTACAAAACCGTTGACGTGGTCCAGATAGGGGTAGACCACACTGTGGCTAACAAGGGGCACGGCCGTCGCTTGCTACAGGGCCCTGACGCCGGAGCGAAACCCAGACCTGCAAGACCGTCGCGTCTATTACGAGTCTGCCGTAGGGGAGGGGAAGCAATTCCTGGGAAGTTTGGTCCGGCGGGGTCTGTTTGAACCAGTGTCTTACAGGGAGAACAGTGCGCTTAGCACCCCAGAACTGGCACTGCTTCCACCACCGGCCCCCTCCTCTCGCCCCCCTGCTGGCTCACCAAGCGGTTGACTACTGGCGGGGGCAGCGGGTTCTTGTAATAATAATAAAAGGCTGCGCTGGTCTACGTATTGCTAGCCCCCCCCCCTGTGCACAATCTCCGAGCAGATTCAGGTAGTGCGTGCGCCCAGGAACGGGGCCCCGGGGCTAGGGCAGGGGGGGGTCAGCACCCTGTCGCCGGGGCCCCCTAGAGGCAACGGGGGCGAGGAGAGAGATGCACAGAACGGGATGTGCGCGCACTGCTTTCCGGCGCCGGTCGTGCACTGAGCCCCGGTCGGGAAGCCGGTCGGCTGGCCGGAGCGGGCTGGGACAAACTGCCGAGAGCGTCCCGGGGCTCGTTCTGGCCGTCGGAGGAAAGGGGGGGGGGGCTTCCGCCGCCACAGCGCACAGTCTGGGCACGGCCCGCCCGGGCGCCAACGAGCTAGGCGCGCTGCTTCTTCATTCGGCCGGGCCCGCTGCCCCGCTACCTGCCGCGCCGTGACAGCCGGCTTGGTCTCCGGGGCTTGCTGGTGGTTCCGGCCCGCTCTGCAGCTCGGGCCGCGCCGCCGCCTCTTCCCGGTGCCGTGCACCCAGGCTGATCAGGTACTTTACCACCCGTTCTTCTTCGCATCTCTTTTGTCTGAGCTCGTACGCAGCGTCCGGCAGTGCTAGCCAAGGCAGCACAGCCTGTGTGTCGTCTTTCTCCCACCACTGGGACCACCGTGCTAGCCACGGGCCGAAAGCTTGCTGCAAGTTAATCTCCCGGTCAGTGTCAGACAGTCTGGTACCTCCCGTCCGCTGCGAGAAGACAGCCAGCTCGGTGGCCCAGGTTCCCTTGGCTTGCGCCACGTACCCTTCGTACCCGGAAGTGACTTTCTTCTGCGCCCACTCCCACCACTCCTTCCATGCTGTTTGCCATCTCTGTCTCGTGCTCTGAAGAACCCCCTTCCGGTAAGCGGTATCGTTGGTCCGGATGGCAGTTAGCAGTTCAGCTTCCATGTCCCGCATCTTCTGAATCGGCCCCGGTGTTGGTACGTTGCGCCTGGCAGCACCGGGCGCCCCTTGCAACCTGGCGACACGCTCTTGCAACAAACCGATCCTGGCCTGTAACGGCCACAGCTCCGCTCGTAGCTTGGCCCGGACTGCTGCTTTCAGACGCTGCGCGTGATCTCGGCGACGTTGTAGTTCACCGGCCACGTCCGCCCCCGGCACCGTTCCACCGCTCGCAGCCCGGTGGCGTGCACGGCTACTGCAGGCCTCTTTGGCCGGCCGCTGGCTAGACATGGCCGAGCAGCACCAGGATTTGCGGGTCTTTTGGGCATAGCTGGAGGCCGAGCCGCGGCGCCGCCCCCACCCCTCCCGGCCGCGGCTCGGCCGCGCCCCCCCCCGGGCCCGCGGGGCACGCCCACTTCCCCCCCTCCCCTCCCCTCGTGGAGGCAGGGGGTGGCCTCCTGGCGCCAGCGTCGGCCGCCCTCCCCCCCCCCCCCCCCGCCGGGGGTGGGCCAGGGGGAGGGGTAACACAGTGTGTGTGCGTGTGTGTGTGGTGCGCCCGCGGCCACACTCGGAGCGAGGGAGGCAGTTCCCCCTCCGTCGCAGCCGGGACCCATGGCCAACCCTAGCTTCCTGCGGCCGATCCCGGGCGGCCTGGCCTACCCGGCGGCGGGGCCGGGGCTCCGGCACGAGTCCGCTGCTCGGGCCGCGGCGTGGTCTGCCAGGGGGGCCAGTACTGCCGGTCGTGGGCGAAGCCGAGGAACGCGAGCGTGGCGAACAGGGCGCACTGTTGGCCCCGGGGGCCGAGCACCACCCCCCACCGCTCGGGGTCGAAGGGCCGCCGCTGTTCGGCGCGGACTCTTCTGCCGGCGGCGCGAGGCTGGGTCGTGGAGCACCCGCCTGCGCTCGCGGCTCGTCGGCTGGGTCTGGCACCTCCGGCAACGGCTGGGCTACCCCTGGGAGCGGTGCCTGTTCTTGGTGCGTTACCTGCGGCCGGTGGTGCTCAGCGTGGCCGCCGCCTACGCCCAGGCCGCGGGCCCGGGCCGGCCCTGCCCCGCCGCGGCCTGCCGGCGGCTGCTGGCCCGGGCGGCCTACAACCTGCAGCGTCTGGCCACGGCGGAACAGAGCTGGCAGCCCAAGGACGCGGACCTCGCCCTGACCTGGTGGGACCTGCAGGCCGCGCGCACGCTGGCAGCCGGCCGCTACCTGCACCGCTACCCCACCGCGTCGGCCGAGGAGGCGGCCGGGGCGGGGGCCGGGGCGGGGGCCGGGCAGGCGGCGGGCGCGCGTTATCAGGCGCTGGCGGACCTGGTCGTGCTGTGCCTGCTGAGCCTGACGCCCCAGCCCCGCAGCTCGATCCTGCGCCGGCTGCAGTTCGGCGTCACCCTGCGGCGCGAGGAGGCGGGCGGGCGCTGGTGGCTAGACCTCAGCAACCCGTTCGAGCTGGCGTCCGTGCACAAGACGGCCCGCTTCTACTACGACCGAGAGTACGTACAGCCGCTGCCGCTGCAGACGCTGCGACGCTGCGGCCATGATGGGCCCGGCGCGGCACGGGACGTCGGCGGCCTGTTGGGCTGGGTACTGCCGGAGTGGCGTGCGCTGGGCCGGGGCCTGGGCACGCGCGGCTTCGTCTTCTCCTGCCGCTACCCGGGCCTCGGCCGGGGCCGCGGGCGTGGCGCGCTCGTCATTGCCGACGACGAGCTGCAGGCGCGGCTGACCGGTGCGCTGGTGCGGGCGGGGGGGGTGCCGCCGGCGCGCGCGCGGACCCTGCACGTGCGGCAGCTGCGCAAGCTGGCCGAGACTTTTTTGGCCCAGGCCGGTGACGAGGCAGAGCTGCGGCGCAGCTACTGCCAGTACTTTGGGCGGCACGGCGCGAACCCGGGGGCGCTGGCCCCGGTGCACCAGCTCACGGCCGCCCTGCACCAGCACTGCCAGCGGACGGCGCAGCGCCAGTACCTGTACCACCTCATCTTCCGCGAGCGGCTGCGGGCGCTCCTGGACGACTTCGACAGCTTCTGGGCCCGGGCCCTCGTGTACGACGCGGCCGGCGACGAGGTGCGGCTGGACCCCGACTTGGTGCGTGCCTGGCTCGGCGGCGGCCCCGGCGCGGGGGCCGGGCCCGGCTCCGGGCGCCGGGCCAGACCGGCGAGCTCCGGGAGGAAAAACAGCCTTAGGGGGGACCGGGGGACCGGGGCGGCGAGTACCGGAGTGAGGCCAGCAAACTCTTCTTTTAATCAAACACACAAAAAGAGGACTGCGGCGGGAGCCCGGCGGCCGGACCAACCCCCGCGTGCGCCAGGGGCCTCCCCTGTCTGCCTAGTACACCTCGATCACTTCCCGGCCCGGTGGCGGCCGGTCTGGTACGGCTGCGGCGGGCGCAGCCGCCGGTGCTCCGGCCGGGACGCACGGGGCCCCGGCCGTGGCCGGCGTCACCGCGGATACTTGGTACTCCTCACTTGGTCCCCAGCCGTGGTATTGCAACGCCGGCAGGCAAAGGCGCAGCACGTACTTAGATTCACCGTCAAAGAGCAGTTGGCGGTCGAAATCCACGCCGTAGCAATGCGCGTCAAAGGAGACCAGCGCCAGCCCCGAGCGCCACGGCGACAGCAGCCAGTCAGTGCCCCTGTGCCGCTCGCGACGCCGGCTCACGACGGCCGGCGGTTGCGGGAGCGAGTCGAGAAATTCCAAGAACGCTGGCCACGAACTAATACGCCTGGGAAACTGGTGCATGAGCCTACCGAAGCGGCGGGGCGCGTGGCAGACATTAAAGAGCGCAAAGGCCGTGCAGCCGTAATCCTGGTCGTGTCGGTACCTCTGCTTGATCTCGGTGGCAAAGGTGCTGGCGGCCACGAGGCCGCGGCACACACGGAACGGGCGCTGCCCGGGGTGCTCGGGGCGGTGGATGGACACGCAGAGGGTAGGGCGGCCCGCCGGCTCCCGAGGGACTAGGCAGCAAGAGAAGGTGCGTTGGAAGAGGCTGACCAGGGCCACGGGGGCGCCGTCCCCGCGCTCCGCCACCGTCGCGCGGGGAGGCTGCCGGGCCGGCGGGGTAGCCCCCCCGACGACGGGCGCCGCGAGGGCCGCCAGCGCCACTCGGCGGAGCGTGTCGTGGTGCCGCAACGCGATCGGCGGAAGGTCCACGTACCTGCTAGAGCTGGGGGCGCGCGCCGGGCAGGGGGGAGCGCGCCCCCCCCCTCCCGCCGCGCGTGCGCCGGCGGCCGCGCGGGCCCGGCGGGTCATCGCGGCCGGGGGAGCCGCCCCCGGCGCACGCCCAGCGAGGGGGCGCGTTCCTCATCGGGGCGCGCGCCAGGGGGGGGGGGCACGCCCTGCCGGCGTCGCTCGTCGTCTGCGAGGAGAGGCGCGCCCCCCACCGCCTGCGCCCCCCCCCTCCGCGCGCGCGGCCAGGGCCCGCACCGGCGTAGGACAGGCCAGCCCCGCCTCACACAAAGACAGCCACGCTACTCACCCAGCCAGCGAGGATGCTTACGACTGCCGCCCCGTGGCCCGAGCGCCCGACCGAAGGGCCAACCACGCACACCGCCGTGGAGCGCCCGTTCAAGAAGCACAAGGCCGCGGAGCCACAGCCCCCGGCGCCTACAACCCCACCGAAGCACCGGGCCGCGGAGCCGGAGGCACTACCCGCGACGCTACCCGCGACGCTGTGCCTCCCCGCCCCCCGGCCAGACCCCCCGACCGAGGAGCTCCCGACCGAGGAGCCAGCCACGGGGTCACCCCGCCCGACCCAACAGCACCAGGCAGCGGAGCCTCCTCCCGTGCCTGTCGCAGAGCTGGTGGCTCTGCTCTCGTCGTCCGCCCGGGGAGGACGCAGCTTGCCGGAGCAAGCGGAGGCCTGGCTTTTTCAGGGGGCGGTGGCCGTCCTCCCGACCGGCGAAGTGCTGGACACGGGGAACGACTTGTAGCGAGGCAGGATCGCCGCCGTCGCTGGCCTGGACGGGGGCTTCACAAATCCAACTTTCCGATTCTCTCCAGCAGCGACGAAGCAGCCTGTTCCAGCCCCCAGCTCGACCCCCAGCCCGGCTCCAAGCGGCCCGACGACGAGGACAGCGCGCCCACGCCTCCCCCCGCCAAGAAAGCCCGCCTGGCCGCCGCCCCGCTGATCCTGTGCTTCTTCAGCAAGAGCAAGGCCTACCCGCCCGAATCGGAGCTCGGGCGCCTCCTGCAGCCGCCCGGACCGCGCGGCCTCAGCAACTTCGCCGTCCTTCAGTCAGGCCACGTGCTTTTCGGCCCCGACCCGGCCGCCCCGCTGGCGTTCCGCTCCGTCGAGCATGCGTTCCAGGCCGCCAAGTACCTGTTCTGCCAAGACTCGGCCACCTTTGCCGCGTTCGCGCGGCCCCCCTGGTCGGAACTCTCCGGTGCGCAGATCAAGTCCCTGGGCGGCCGTAAGGCCTTCAAGCAACGCGGCCTCCGCCTGGACAGCGCCCGTTGGGAGCAGGCCTGCGTCGGCGTCATGTTGATGCTCTTGGCTGCGCGCTGGGCAGAGGATGCCTGGTTTGCGCACGTGCTGCGTACCTGCTACGAGAGAGGCTACGCGTGCCTACACTTTGAAAGGGCCGGACGGAAGTCCTTTTGGGGGGGTTGTGTCGACGGCACCGGGTCGTGCGTGGGGCAGAACGTCCTAGGCCGGCTGCTGCTGTGGCTGGCGCAGCACGGACCGGAGCACGTGCGGGCGCAGCAGCGGCAGTGGGACCACGCAGGCCTGGCTGTGTTTGAACAGGCGGCACTCTGGCAGAAAAGGTTCTTCGCTGACTGCCCCAAGTAGTTTGGGCCTAGCCTTTTGTCTGGCTCCCTGGTGTACTCTGACTTATTTATTAAAACCAAAAGTACTGCCGTAATTTTCTTGGGCTTGCTCGTTCGTGTACTCTCTGACTCAGTAAAAGAAAAAGGTACTGACAGGCATGCCGGCCCGGGCCAGCGCCTGCTTCTTGCCCAGACCGGCGGCGCCCCCCCCACTCGGTTCCACTTCCTGGGGATTGCCTTCCCCATTCACCCCCAAAAACGAAGTGCTTCCTCTGGATTCTGTTGCAGAGACGCCAGATATGCCTCTGACTGCCATTGAGTCATCATCCTGCACTTCTTCCAGTGCTTCCGCCATTGGCATCATGTGTTGCGCCGATCCCAAGTCCAGGTAAACTGTGTATGGGTCATGTTCCCCATCCGCACCATCAGCCATGTGCGATGTAGGTCCCTGTTCCCCTTCACTGCTCCAAGACCCGCGCCAGCACTCCCCAGACTTGGTCCACCTTCCTCCTGTCCAGGCGGCGTCCCCGGCGGCTTCTTCTCTTCCTCGTCCGCAACTCCCCCAGTCGCCGCCCTAGGTACCGGATCCATAGCCAAGCTTGCATTCTCCTTGTTTTCCAGCGTAATCAAAGTCCGCATTTCCTCCCATCTGCCCACCCTTCTGGTGTCGTAGGTAACCTCAGCGTCGCTTCCTCTTGCCAGCCTCACCACTCCCCCTAACGCAGGTACCTCTGCACTGCCTATCACTTCCAGTTGACTGGATGCAGATGCATTCTGTGCAGTGCGCTGACGTGCAATTGCCGATTTCTTTTCTTCTTCCGACATCGTCAGTTAGTCTACTGATCTTTCTGCGCGATCCGAATTCGCCACTCACCACTGCGGAGCTGAAGTTGATCATCACGCCCGAACCTGCGCCTCCTGCACCTGCGGTTGACCCCCATGCAGACATGCGACTTGCCGTATTTGGTACGCCTGCTAACCCAACTTTTGTTCAGTTAGAAAACTGCTTTGACCCACTGACACGCCTGAAACTAACCGTAAAGACTCGTTCCATAACTGCAGAGGCTGTAGCTGGACACTCTGCCATGGTGGCTATCCGTTCAGCCGGTAGGGAGCCACACGAGATGTGGTCTGCCCTTATTGCGGAATTTGGACAAATGGGCACGCTCAGTACTGCCCAACTCCAAGCCCAGCACGTAGCTGACCAATTGACCCCCAACACAGACGTTGAAAAATGGATTAATTTGTTCAAATGGCTTCTAGAACGAATAACCCTTACTCAACACTTTGACGAAGGTTACAAGTGTAATGAGCTCATCCTGAAGCTCAATAACGCTAAGCACACCTCAATTGGTTCAAAGGTTGCCCAACGTTATTACAATCCATTTGAAGACGTTGACAGACCCACCTTTCGACAACTATGCAGTTACGTCAAATCATGGACGCAAGCTGACAAACTCTCTGACAACTTAGGTAAACTTTCTCTCTCAGAGGAGAAAAAGATACCTTTGTACTACGCCCGCGACAGCAGAGAGAAGGGAGCAATAAAATGCCACAGTCGTCGAGGACCCCATAAGGTTAGTGACTGTCAAAACAAGTGCGTACCTTTACCGCCACTCCAAAAATCTTGCGGCCAATATCCTTGGCATCGTCCTTACGACTGCCCGATCCGTCGCGAGATTTACGGAAATGCACGTAGTCGCTCACGTTCCCAGAGGCCTCGTCGTTCTCAAAGCCCGTACCGACCCCGAAGTCCGCAACGTTCCCGCAGCCCGAACCCACCTCGACGTAGCCAACGAGACGGTGGTCGTTCCCCTACCCGGAACCGGGTGGCGGCACTTCGCGGAAGATGTCGAATAGCAGATTGAGGGCAAACCCTACGAAGACTTAGACAGCACTGACAACGACGACGGTTGGTGTGGTCTTATGCAAGACGACGATTTAGCGGAATACAAAGAAGAACTAAGGCAGGAAGAAGATAAAGACTCGCTAACATACAACTCCAATTTGCTAATGTTGAGCGTCTACCGCCCAACACCATGCCCGGGGTTACCACTTTTCATTCAGTGCCCCCTGCACCACCACGATCTTCTTCGGCCCCTCAAGCTTCAACCGAAACAGCCCGACAGCTGTTTCCACAAGCCGCATCGTCATCATCATCATCCTCCGGTCCAACCCCCGTTGAGGAACTAGCAGCCACGGCACAAGAAGCCGACCACCCGGATCGACCCGACAGTCCCATGTCCGCCCGATCTAACACTACGCGGTTCTCTGCCAGCTATGATCCAGAAGACCCGGTCCCCGCAGCGTTCGGAGTCGTCAATCCGCATCAAGACTTCATCAACGATCCCACCTGCAGACCACAAGAAATTTCGTGGGAAAGTCTTTCCCGTGCTCAGCAACTTGACGAGAATGATTTTCAGACTAAGCTCAATGTTTTTGTATACATCCAACGCTTATACCGGAAAATGGGAGAGCCCCAAGGCTTCTCAGTCCCACCTCTACACTGGCCACCGGAGTGGAGGGTGGACGCCCCAAAGTCTTATGTCTTTCTAAGCGAAGACCCCTGGTATCCAAACGCAAAGCTTATTCCCCTAAAGCCCAAACTTGAATGGCTAACTGAGGAAGACCTCACGCCTGTTGGCCGTGGGGGCAAAAAACTTTCAGGTGACCCTTGTCATGTTCCCCAAACCCGTTGCTCAAAGAGGATTCCCCCGGATTTACGCAACCCAGAGTCCCTACTCGAATCGTCAGAGTCCCACCCCATCTTCCCGGATGCGCCCAGCTTTTACGCAGGACATGTCCACCATGCATTCAATCACGCCAAATATGCAGAGATGGACAACTGGTCAATCAGGTTTCGTTTCAACATTTTGCCGGCCGGATGGCACAGTCTCTTGCGTCCTCTATCAGGATAACGGTATGTTACCCGTTAGTCTACCTGCATGTCCCCCTTGCCCTCCATTTTTCTGTGAGTTTTGCGATAAAGAAGAGACAAAGAAGCACAAACTCAAGGAATGCAGTGGTTGTGCTTGGGTTAAGATTACAACCAACAGTGTCAAGTTGGCGACTACGCCGCCCACTACCGTTTCTGTTATTACGCGCGAACGCCCGCCAACGCCGATCTTCGCGATCCAATTGCGAAGGATGTGCTCCCCGGTTGTGGAATTGGTAGCGTAAACTACCGATTCGCTCTTTTTGCGTACCAGCGGTTGCTCCGCTACGAGATTGTCCCCACCAGTGAACAATCCCTTCGCATAGCCGCAAAACGCCCGTTGTCCTTACAAGCCGAGAAAGTTCGTGGTATGTTCCGTCGTCTAGCCGGTTTTCCTACTTACGACCCGATTAAGACCAATCGTATCCTCCTACAAGGAAACATTGATCTTAACGAACGTCTAAGACAGGACCCCTTCCGTCTCATCAAACCGTTCACTTTGGTCAGCTATGACCCCAGCCAGCTAGCAAGCAACAGTCAATCGCTAAGTGAGCCCATTGCCAGAGACGCCCATTGCTTGTACGCACAAGCCCCAGCAGTGTACACCGTTTTTGACACTGGCACCAACCGTACCATTGTCAGCCCAAATTCGTCAATTGCTGACGTTTCTACCGGTCCCACCGCACATCTCTCTGGCATCTCACCACAGACGGTAAAGATTCGGAAGAAAGCTACGTTCTACTGGCAAATCGTACCTGGACGAATCATCTTGCTTTCTGCTTCTGGACTCGCTGGTCGTCGACAAGACACCATACTCACTGGTATCCCCCGGCATCCTAGACAATAAGCACGGACATGCAACTATATTCCAAAACAATGAAGCACTTGTTTTGCATCATTCAATCGTCATAGATCCATCATCCATAAAGATCAGAGGCAGAATGATGCCTAACATGTTGTACCGTTCCGACACATGCGATGATGTCCCGCTTGATCCAAACCGTCACTTCTTTCCATCTACAACACAACAGTCACAAGCCATTGTCAATTTCTCGCTCAATCCACGAGCATCAAAGGGAAAGATAACTGCACTAGAGGCACACAGGCTAAGTGGCCACGGAATGGAAGGGCCAATGGAGCAGATTGCTAACGCACCAGGGCGAAAAGTTAGCGATCCCCTTTGGCGTCGCAAGTTAGCCCACCTATGCCAATCATGCTCCTTGTCATCCCCAAAGAAGTTGCCCTTCCTTGTTGACAATGAAGCTCTAGACGCACAGTTCAAGGCTTTTGAGGCTTTTTGCATGGACTTCAAGTCCAAGTCTCAACTTTCCCTTCAAGGGAACCGATACATCCTTCTCATTAAGGAAGTGAAAGCCCGTTTTTCGTTTAGGGGCTCTATTTCCCTTCAAGAGAAGCCCAACTTTACGTCCCATGGGTGACTAAGGTCTTTGCCTTCTTTGAGAGGCAGACCGGCGTGAAGATGAAGCAAATCAGGTTGGTTGGAGAGTTTATCGCATCTGACTTTGTCGAGTATTGCAATCAACACTGTATCATAATAAAGCACACCACCCCTGGTGAGCCCCGTTCCAATTCTGGTGCCGAGAGAGATTTCCAAACAGGCACCCGACGAGCTCAAGCTATAATGCTGGATGCAAAATTCCCGAACAGTCTGTGGGAAGAGGCTGAGAAAGCCGAACACGCAATTCGTATGGTCACCCCAAAACCCAGTGGACCGTACAAAGGCAAATCCCTTTACGAAATTACACTAGCACGCAAATTTCCACTCGATTTCCTACGCCCTATCGGTTGCCTCGCTTTCGTTCGCTTCCAGAAAGCACAACAATGTCCCATGGCAAAACCAGGTGTCCTTACCAGCTTCAACATTTTTCGCCGAACTTACATGATTTTGCTTCACGGTACACATGAAGTTTGACGTCTGGCAACGAGGCTATGGTGCCAACGTTCTGCAACGTCCTTGGGAGTTTGATGGTCCATCCATTCCACAACCCAACCCCGATACGGGTGCCAAGGTTGAAAAGATTCACGATCCGGAAACGGACGAAGTCGTCCAACCGTCACCTTCGTCGCCACCTTCCGACCCGGACTCCGACGACGACGAAGAAAACGGACACGAACCTTTTCCTTTCCCGCGCGATCAACCCCAGCCTCCTCAGCCACCAGTGCACCCTCAACAACTCGGCCCCCCGCCTCCCGTCGAAGTTCAGACGAGTGCTCGCGTTCAACGCCCCGCCTCACATTTGCAACTCGGCCTACGTGGTGCTCTTGGTCCCCGTGCCCGTCGTTCCCTACGATTTGCTGCAAGCCCAGCCGGTTCCAGACGTGCTGCAACCCACCGAGTAGGCACAGCACAGCATGTCCACGCATCCCCACTTGCCCCCCATGACATCAACAGCTCCATATCTGCTTCCAACATCATCTCATCCCCCAGAGAGAGAAAGCAAACACTTCAACAACACGCAACACACTCTGTTCGTCTTCTCGTTGATCAGTCTTTGCTTCCTTGGGATGACTGTGATGATGGAGCTGGTATTGTCAATCTAGGGGTTAGTAACAGTCTTGAACTTGCTGACACGATCAAACCATACGAAAACGATGAACCTTTCTGTTTCTTTACTCGTGCTTTACATATCCCCAAAAAAGACATACATCTGTTCCCAGAGGTAGTAGCAGCACGAAAGAGAGAAATAGAGGGCTTGTTCAAAGCTGGTTGTTTTCGTTGGGTACCTCGTGCTGTCGCCTATCGTGCCAACATCAAACCAATCCACACAGGATTTATTGATGCTGTCAAGATAGACGAAGCAACAGGAGCAGAAATACAAGAGTAGGCTTGTTGTGTTTGGCAACCTCATGTCACCATACAAACACTACTCACCCTACGACAAGTCCGCACCCGTCTGTTCGCACATGGCCTTACTTACTGTTCTATCCCTTTCAGCTGCACTCAACCTTGATTTCGATCTAATCGACTTTACACAAGCATACAGTCAAGCTGACATGATAGACGTAGTTTATGCCATCCCCCCAGACGATTTCGAGGATTTTCGAAATCCAAACGTCCAGAGGATGACATCTTGGAATTACTCAAAGCCCTCTATGGCTCACCCCAAGCTGGCAGACGCTGGCACGACAAGGTTGCCCGCAAGCTCCGCAAGCTTGGTTACACTCAGTCCACCATAAAGGCTTGCACGTTCTTCATAAAAAACAATTCCAAAGCGTTTCCCCCTCCGTTCTTGAAAGACCCCAAATCTTTGCCCTGGGTTCTTTTGTTGCGAACTGACGACGTTCTTGCGTTTTACCAACACAAAAGCCAAGTCGAGGTTCTACGCAAACGACTGACGGAAGAGAAATTGAACTTCACAGTTCATTCTCAAACCAAAGTCTTTTGCGGCCTCCAGTTCAAACGTACCCCTAAGGGTTTGTTAGTCCATTAACGCTCTTATACGCGTGACCTTCTTGAGGGCCACGGTTTTGCCCAGGCAAATCCAGTCCCCACACCAGCCACTACACAAGAGCCCACTCCCGCATCTGCCAACGCACACTTGCGTAAATGGACTCTACCCACCCTTGTCGGTGAGTTTACTTGGCTCTCCACCCAAACACGCCCTGACATATCTTTTGCAACCAATAACCTTTCTGTGTTTTCACATCACGAACCAAACGTAGCATACAGCATGGCAGCACGTATTTTACGCTATTTTCGGAATGATGAACGAGGTTTATTTTTCCCGTACAACGTTGATATGTCAACGCTGCGTCTTTCTCATTGGGCTGACGCAACGCTAGGTTGTTTCAAGTTCACCAAGCGCTCAAGAAGCGGTGACCTCCATGAGCTCACCGCTCCTGTGCACTGGGAGAGCAAGCGTCAACCTACCGTTGCAACATCAACCCAGATCTCAGAAACTATGGCCATGTCGAACACAGCACGCACAGCCATAGCTCTACAGCATCTATTGATAACAGAACTTAACGTTCCCATATCTTTGCCCACCCCTTTGATGGCCGACAACCGCGGCGCTATCAGCTCTTCAACGAATGGCACGGGAAGTCCCCGCGCTCGGCATCTGGATCTCCTGCATCATTACATCGTCGAGACGGTACGAGAAGGCCGACTTACCCCGAGATACGTGAAGACCACCGAGAATCGAGCGGACATCTTCACCAAGGCCCTCCCAGCACCCGCCCATCGCATTTTCAACGACCAGTTGACCGTCCCGCTGAACAAGTACATGCGCCCGGACGAAGATGCACCCCCACACATGCCCCGCCTGCACTCCGTCATCCCCGAGCTGGGACAATTCGCGACCAAGCGCCCCCGTCGAAAAGCAAAGAAGGCCAATCCCGTCTGACCGCTTTCAAAGACTAATGTTACAGCCGCATTCTAGATTTAGCTCAATTAATAATAACTATTCACGAACGCGCCCGTTGACTGATGTTACTCCTTGCGTTTCATCGCAATTCGTAATTATGTGACATTCAACATGTCCGACTGCAACTAACCTCAGCAGTGTAAATATAAACTAGGGACAATAATCCGATTTCGCTGTCTAGCGTAACCCTGTTAATTCCTACATACCAGAATAGAGTACTGAACGTAATTAGATGTCATACTCATATTTCTAAATGTTAATGTTAAATTTCATATCATGATTACGCTTTCCCCTTCATAAACATATTTATACATGACTTTTTTTTTTTCACAAACTATACCTCATGCGCCACCGAAAATGTTCATCCTTTATATTCGTATACGGATATTTTCCGGGGGGAGTGTTATTATCATATCTTCATTTTTTATATGCTTCGGATTTCCCTCATACCTGTATTAAATACATCAGTAACGGTTATTATAATTCCTGTAATCAACGGATAATTTAAGCGACTCTGAATAATGTTTTCCATATCGCTACCAGGGTATTTTGCCACTTTACATTTGCAATTTCCAATAACTAACAAATAACTTTTAGCATATTAACCGGTGTGATTAGTCCAAAGACTTCACATCTCTAAACCGACCTAGCTTGGTGCCCTTTGCCTGATAATATGTCTTAGTTAACAGTTCGTCCCGTAACTTTTGATAGGCAATAGACAATATCGGCAGGCACGTTCCCAAGCAGGCACGGGGTCAGTTCAGAGAGCGGTTTCTACCCTTTGTCGTTTTCATTATTAGTAAAATACTGTTCTAGGCAAACAAGTCCTTTCGAAGTTCCTGTCATCTAGATTCCGGTTTCGACCTTTTAATCATTTAAGTGAAACTAAGTCATGGCAAAACCAGCTTCTCATATCATTTATACTGTCCTAGTTCTTAAGGGTTAGGAGCCTTGTACGTGTTGGAGCACAACAACATCACTCAAAGTGATCGAAAGGGAAAGGTTTCTACGGTTTGTGTCACACCCAAGAGTGACACAGCAGAAGGGAAGCCCTCCCCAAAGTGCTTCAGAACCACTGCGTGAATCGTTGTGGTGGACAGGGGGTAGAGCTCTGCAACGGCTGAGCTACCGAAAGGAGGCAAGAGTGAGCCTTCGGGTCAGAAGGACATCAACAGGAACTGTTTAGGGGTTTGGACCACAAAACCCCATCATCAGGCAAGCTCGGAAATCAGTTCAGGTGTGCTTGTGGCGCGCAGACGTGTTGGTGGGTGCAGGGTAGCTACCTGCTAGAGGAAACCAAAAAGAAGAGGCTGAAGGCTGATTGCTGCAATCAGACCTTGTGCAACGTACTCTGAAAGGGGAATTTGCAGGACAGGTGGCAGCCAGTCAAGAGCACAAAACAGACAGGAAACAGGAACCTTTCTGCGTTAGAAAAATAATTACTGGTTTGCTCCGGGCTTCGCCCGGAGTTAACCGCCGTTAAAGTTCCGAGGAGACGTTTCGCTTTTACGGTAGTCCGGTCGGCGCGGCGTAGCCGTGCCGGCGGAGCCGGCGCGTGTTTGATCCGGCGTCTGGTTAGGTCTAGGTTGGAAAGTTGGGAAGATCGAAAGATCTCCCCAACTTTCAAACTCCCGCCCACCCTTCCCTTGTTTTGTTTTTGTTTGTCCTTTGCTTCTGTCTGCTCTGGGCTTTTGGTGGTGTTCGGTGATCGCTGGTGGCCTGCGCTGGTTCTGCTCGCTCCGACTTCGTCGCGTCTCCCTTGGACTGTTTTGGTGCTACCTTCGGTTGTTGCCGTGAACAACTAGTCACTAGGTTGGCCTGCTCATTGTGCTTGGTGCCTTCCCTTGTTTAGTTTAGGTTTGTTCCGGTCCTTGGGATTGTTCAGTCGCTCTAACATTAGTTTGCCGTCCGCTCTCCCCTCCTCCGCCCGGTTTCTCTGTCAGGCTTTAATAGATAGTGTTATTCCATTTCTTTGTTTTTTCCTTCCACTATCCCCTCCTCCACCCGGTCTTCTTAGTTGACTAGTAGAGCGTGCCGGTATTTGTAATGTTCGGTTTCAGTACTCAAGTTTTTAGGTGCGGCTGTCTGTGTTCCGAGTGGACATCAGAGCCGTCAGCTTTTAGTGTTTTGTAAACTTGAGTCCTGAAATATTTGAGCCTAGCCCCTTTCCCTCCACACTACTCCGACGAGTTCGGAAGGTTAGGCCAATAAAGCTTTTCTGTTCTCTAAATTCGAAACTACGATACGGAAACTTTAACTTCAGATGACAGAAAAACAGAGAAATGAAAACGAAACAAACAACATACCGAACTACAGCGGTAGAGAGGACTGGGAAGACTTCCAACGTTCGTTGCTGTTACAGGCAGTTAGGAAGGACCTCAAAGGTGGATTTGAGGACGTAAAGGGACATAAACTAGAGGTTCATCGTGCCAACCTCAAAAGACTGCACATGGCAGGAAAGACTGTACCAGGCTATAATATGAGTCTATGGGAAAGGCATGTGAATAAGAAAGCAGCAGTGGCAGCAACCAGCAGCAGCAATCCAATGGGGTCATTAGACAGAGCACTAGGGCTGCAAGGGAGTGCAGAAGATGAGGAAGAAGTAGTAAGCATGCCAAGCTTGGATGATGCAGAAGAGGAGTCAGAAGACAATCAAACCTCTGAGGACTCTTTGGCAGGGCAGGAGCAAAAGGAAAGAGAGATGGGAGCAGAAGTGAGATCATGCAACACGAGCAAGCGTGAATCTGCATCACGAAAGTATGAGGAAGAGAGGAGAGAGAAAAGGGAAGCCTCTCCCTCTAGCTTGTCTGGTACCCCTGGGGGCGAAAGCTTAAATGGCAGTGACGAACAGAAAGCACCAAAGGTGGGACTCTCTACAACTGCAACGTCGGACAAGAAGTCAGTGGACTCAGTGCGCAAGAAGAAACGCAAGCACTATGATAAAATCTCCGGTAGTAAACTTGAACAGTTGACAGAGCCGGATAGAGCCGGAACACTTAAGCAGATCGCTTTTGATCAGGTTGTGAGATTTTACTGAGTAAGACTTTTTACCGCCAATACTAGCACTGGTATACTAAGGCACATGCCTGGCTAACTTAAGTAATTGTACTGTTACACCCAATCAATAAAGATTAGTTCCAGTCTTATCAAATTGGTAATTATTATCAGTCCTAACGAAAACATTCTAAGCGGAACTGCCATCTGAAATTAGCTAACAGCTATTTTACTGCAATGCTCCCCTTAATTTCAAAAGGTAGTTATTAGAACTGAGTCTGTACAGAGCATTAGAACTGGGTCTGGTACAGAGCCTATTTCTAAGTGTCTTACTTCGATCCGTTACCAGAGATTCTGTCGGCTCCCTTCTTGAACAGGGAAAGACTGTCAATTCGTTTAGACAGAACATCAGCTCGGTTTTTCTCAGAAGGTACCCAGTTGATGGCAACCTCCCCCTTCCTTATCGACTCGGTGATATGATGATGCCGCAGCGCAATATGCCTCAGCCTCTTACCGAACACTGGGTTCGGAGCAGTGCATACAGTGGCTTGATTGTCGACATTCATAGTCGGCACTGCCAGAAGCTCCGCCTTCAACGGGTTGCCGTCGGACCACGGCATCGACCTGATGACGTTGCGTACCGCCTCCAAGTCGTGGAGCACCTCCGAAGCCGCGTACGTCTCGCTCTCTTGAGTGCCTGTTGCTAGATGCTTCTGCGTTGTCGCACGCACCGTGACCGGCCCGTTCGCCAAGAACACGCCACCCGTCCTCGAGTACATCTTACTCCCGTTCCCAAGCGAGGAATCGGAATCAGCCTCCAAGGTGCGGTTCCCATCAGACGAGAACATCACCCCCCGATTCTGCACGAATAGGAAGTATCGTAGAAGCTGCTCCGCGGCCCGGTAATCGAACTTGTCCCGATCAGACTGATGCTCAGCCAGCACGCTGAGTGGCAGAACCGACTCCGGCACACTAGCCTTCAGCCACACAAAGCTACCAACGATCTCCTGTGGTGAGTACGCTAGTATAGCTGGCTCCATCTTCGCTGGCAGCCACGGCGTCTTTGCTGGCATCCATTGGCGCCCATCGCTTCTCTTAAACCGAGCCAGTAGCATTGCGATGTACTCCCTCTGATGGATAGTCATCGTCAGCACTCCCCCTGCACGACGTACGCCAAACTCCAAAGACAGAAACTTCTTGACTGGCCCAAGGTCCTTTACGTTGCCCCACTCACGATTGAGCTTGCTGACGTACTCACGACTGCTCTCCTTCGACGCCGACACATGTATATTGTCACCTACATGGTACGTCAAAATCTCCGTCTTCTTTGTAGCCTCATCAATCCGCCCAAACAGTATAGGCTCAACGATGCTCTGCTTAAAGCCCGTCTTCTTTTGGGTAGGAACAACCCTGTCGTGCCAATAAATATGTCCGGAGGGCTTCAATCCATTGACACCACCAAGGGCTTCCCACACCACATTTGGTGGCGTGTATCCTGTCGGAGGCTGTAACCACACCGGCACATGCAGCTTGACTTGGGGGAAGGCGCTCTCCTCGTCCATGCCATAGACGTCCATGTCTTGTAAGACTGCCAGAGCGCACGTCATCCAAACGATCTCGACCCTGCACGTAGGTAAGTCGACCCTGTCATATTGCCACGATGGCTGCCTGACTCCGATCCCAGCGATCCTTGACTTGGTCTCCACCGCTGGGCCGTCAATCGTTTCACTTTTTCAAAGTCGACAAATCTTGTAGGCACCAACGGTTGTCCAGGAGGCTTGTCCGACACATGCCTTTCTACAATTGCCCCCAACTTAATATGCTTATCGATGTCCGCGAAGCGTGACTCATTAAACTTACCCGATGCTGTGGCTTCTCGATAAGGAACAGGTACAGAAACTAGGTACGCTCCCGAGCTGAAGTTGGAAGGCTTCGTCTTCCCTCTAGCCCTCTTTCCTTCAACTATGTTGGACTCGTCCACAGCAGCACCCGTCCATTCCACAGGCACCCCACGAGCATCCCTCTTCCCTTCAGGCTGTCCCACACGTCTGCCCAACGAGAAGCGAGGCGAATGAGCATCCACAGGCGTCTGTGGCCTCCTGCCACCACCCTCTCTGCCCACGTCGTATTCGTCATCATACCTGACAAGTGTTATGACGCCACTATCATCCTCGCGTCCACCTCGTGATGCAACGGATACCTCCTCGTCTGGCGACTGGCTAACGGCTTCCTCCCCGTCGTCCTCTTCCTTCCCAGTGACCACGTTCAGTAGGCCGTTAAGCAAGTTTTGCTCACTTGGGGTAAAAAATGTACCGATGTACCCGTCATCTTTGTTGCCTTTTTCCCGAGTTGGTGTGGCAGTTTGGAAAAGGTGTTGCTTCGACTCAGCCATTCTCCCACGAGGATAGAGGGTAGGCCATCCATGAATCGTAGCATTCCGCACCACCATGTCTGCTGTCGTCACAAGCTTGCTGTCGTATTAACTCCACACCTTGTACGATGATTCCTCCGTGTTGATGCCCATGAAGACACCTGGTGCTCCCTTTTCTCGTCCCTTTTTGCCCCCTTTGTAGAACACGCATAAACATCCAAAAGGCTTCGGGATGGAGTGATGAGGGGGAGGCCTGTTGTAGAATGCCTCATGCCTCAACAGCTTTGCTCCTGCCCTGCCCTGCATGTTTATCAAAAACACAGCGTAGTCAGTCGCCAACGGTAGGAAATAGACCGGTACACTCCTTGCAGTTAACAACGTAGCTGCCAGCGAAAACACAACCTGTATCACTGCTTCTGCGTAGGCGTCCTTATTGGGGTCATTTCTCACAGGCAGCCGTTGCTCCACACCAACACTCGCCAAGTAGCCCTTCACAGCCTTTGCAATCCACTCTTTGTCGGTTCTGAATTGCTTCATTGATCTTCCAGTCTGTGTCTTGGACCACACCTGGACTTCTGTTAGCTGCTGTAGTGCTATCTCAGAGGCCCTAGTGGGTTCCATCTACCCCTGATGAAGCCTGAGATGTTCTCAACGAACAACAGGAAGTAGGGCGTCTTCCCATACAGCGGGAATGCTATACGTCCTGTTCCGTCTGCCCTCCAGTCTTCACCAACCTCGTTGCAGATTGTCAGGGATGCTCCCTCGAACGAAGCGTGCTTCTTTATCTTCGTCGTAGCACACGCCATGCAGGTACACTTAGCGAGTCCCCCTTTGTGTTTGACAGTCAGTCCATTCTGTTTGAGGAATTGCCTCACCATTGTCTCACCAAAGTGGAAAATGTCATTGATCTCCTTCATGTCCACCGTCGTAGCATGTCGCATGCTTGTTGACCAGAATGCCGCCTTGCAGCCAGGGTAAGGTTGGCATTCTTTCTTCTCCTTCTTCCATCCAGGGGGTGCAATAGTTGTACATGTATACTGACAGGACGCTGCATCAAAGTTGCCAATAAGCAGCTTGTCCCTTTGCTCAATCTCAATTCTCCTCTTGGTAACGAAGAATTCGTCGTCCTGCATAACGATCGCGAAGCCCGCGCGCTGTAGACGCCCCGTAGAGAACAGCGTCCTGTCCAAGGTAGGCAGCACATAAGTTTCACTCATTTCCACTTCCTGGGGATTGCCTTCCCCATTCACCCCCAAAAACGAAGTGCTTCCTCTGGATTCTGTTGCAGAGACGCCAGATATGCCTCTGACTGCCATTGAGTCATCATCCTGCACTTCTTCCAGTGCTTCCGCCATTGGCATCATGTGTTGCGCCGATCCCAAGTCCAGGTAAACTGTGTATGGGTCATGTTCCCCATCCGCACCATCAGCCATGTGCGATGTAGGTCCCTGTTCCCCTTCACTGCTCCAAGACCCGCGCCAGCACTCCCCAGACTTGGTCCACCTTCCTCCTGTCCAGGCGGCGTCCCCGGCGGCTTCTTCTCTTCCTCGTCCGCAACTCCCCCAGTCGCCGCCCTAGGTACCGGATCCATAGCCAAGCTTGCATTCTCCTTGTTTTCCAGCGTAATCAAAGTCCGCATTTCCTCCCATCTGCCCACCCTTCTGGTGTCGTAGGTAACCTCAGCGTCGCTTCCTCTTGCCAGCCTCACCACTCCCCCTAACGCAGGTACCTCTGCACTGCCTATCACTTCCACATGACTGGATGCAGATGCATTCTGTGCAGTGCGCTGACGTGCAATTGCCGATTTCTTTTCTTCTTCCGACATCGTCAGTTGGTATGCCGACGGAAAGAAACGCTGCTTGGCTCGTAGTAGGGAATACTCTTGGTCCCTTTCCGCGTGTCGTTTCGCGTCTTGTAGAGCCTCCCAACTGAGCTCAAGGTAGTCTCGGGCAGCCTCGGGCGGACCCACCAACAACAACGATGCATTATGCCTTGGCTGTAGTGCCCTTGCCTGGTCACCTTCCTGCGGTAGCACATGACAGTACCTCATGAGCCTCTTGTACGCTAGGTCGCCCCGCATTCTCGTAACATCTGACCCATGCGGTCCCAGGCCACGTGTCTCCGCCGAGCTGTGATCCCCAGCCTTCAACCACGTCTCCTTGCCCTCCTTCTGAGTCCAGTTGCAGAATGCTCTGTGCCTTGACCAGTCCATCTTTTGACACTCCTTGTTGCAGAAGGCGACTATCTTGCAACGCGAGCAGTACCTCTTCGCTGCGACTTGCGTCACACTGCAATTCTCACATTCTGGTGGCATATGCGTCTCCCGGTCGCATGGCTCGTTCTCTTCCAGCCCCATCGCCCAGTGTTCCCAGTCATCCGGGGTCACTCGTATGTTATAGTACCACATCCAGAAATGCAGCTCCGGTCTCATCGCGTTGTTGAAGACTGTCCTGAAGTCAGCAATGTTGACTTTGCCGTTCCTTGTATCATTCTCCACTTCCACATCCGGTGGACCAATGTACATAAACGGAGTCCCTCGCTGTGCCATGTAGGCATAACCAACCTTCTTGTCTCCTTTCACAGGCGCCGGTCGTAGCCCAGACCCATCCGCCGCCGGCATCAAGTAGACATCGTCGTCGACAGCCATCCTCGGGACAGGTTCAGCCATCTCTTTTCTCCACTCTTGTTGACGTAGCGCCATGCAGGACACGGCCGCGGCGGGAGCGCTCTTCGTGGCACCCTGTGTCTTCCGCCCTTGGTCTTTCCCGCCTTTGTCCTTCACCGTTTCCTTCTGCGGCTTCTTGCCTCGAGGAATTTTCTTGCGGTATCTGTCTTTTAGCGTTGGGCAACTCTTTCCCACATGATCGTGGCCCGGTATGCGGCACCGTTCCATGCAGCGAAAATACTTGTGCTTCTTCCAGTTGTAGTACTCGATCTTTGCTTCCCTTTGCTCCTTGCTGGCCAGCCCACATCGCTGTCTCATCCTTGCTCGTAGACCGCTGAGCCTCGTTCGCAATCGCCCGCCTTTGGAAAGCACTCTCAAAAGAATCCCAATCCACCGACGGCGCCGTCACCTGCGCGTCGAGAAATGGCTTCCACAGGTGTTTATCCGCGCACTTGGCCAACGCAGTCTTGATGAATTGCATTTGCAGGCTCGCCCCCACCGGCTCCCCGTGGTCTTCAAGGAACTCGCAGTGCGTAGTGAAGTCTCGAAGCTGCGCCATCATGTCGTCTTTTACGTTAAATTGCCAATTACTCACCAGACTGTTCCGCTTCTGCATTTGATGCACCTCAGTGCCCTGGTATCGCAGCCGTAGCACATTGATGAATTCCTCCGGTCGCAGCGTAGGTTCTCGTACTAGATGACGAACAATCCGTTCAGTTGGCGACCCGTACTCAAGTGCTGTACAGCCACATAAATATCTGTGCCCTTCTGGCAAGTATCTTGCGTCTTTGAACCATAGTTAGGTTCACAACCGGTTCGGCGTCCGGTTTCGCAGCCTTTCCCCCTTTCTTCCCAGCCTTGGGCTCGGGCTTTTCCTCCTCTCGATCACCGTAGGCCGCCTTCGCAGGCGTAGCAGTCTTCGATTCCGCCTCCACCTCAGATCTCCAGACGAGGACATCCTGTAGGGGCGCCACGTACTCCCAGCACTCGACCGAACTCAAATCAACCCGAACTTGTGCGAACCAATCGTCCCAGCTCCGTCCTGTGATCCCATCGATGAACGCCGGAGCCTTTCCTTGCAGAACAGTAGTCGCCGCGTCCTTTTCTCTGGTAGTAGCAAAAGAACTCATAACCCACTATGATAAAATCTCCTGTAGTAAACTTGAACAGTTGACAGAGGCCGGATACGGCCGGAACACTTAAGTAGATCGCTTTTGATCAGGTTGTGAGATTTTACTGAGTAAGACTTTTTACCGCCAATACTAGCACTGGTATACTAAGGCACATGCCTGGCTGACTTAAGTAATTGTACTGTTACACCCAATCAATAGTCTTATCAAATTGGTAATTATTATCAGTCTAACGAAAACATTCTAAGCGGAACTGCCGTCTGAAATTATCTAACAGCTATTTTACTGCAATGGCAAGGAACGGCGATTGGTGGTAAGCTATGATGAAAGTCTGCTAGTGGCGGTGAGAGAGAAGAGAATGGAGCTATTCACTCTCATATATACCCATCTCAGAGGCGAGGCGAAAAGGCTGGTCACGGATTTAGTCCGGGACGGCACACCCTGACGCCATGTGGAAGTGACTGAAGGACCGGTATGGAAAGGGTAATCCCAGTGATCTGCTGGAGAAGCAGAGAAAGATGGCACGCTGGGAGTTCAACTCCTCCACGCAGTATGAAGGACAGATTGCGGAGTTTAAGGCAGTAAGAGAGCAGCTGGCCAAAAAGGGGCATCATCCCTCTGACTTAAGCTTTGAGCAGATAATCCGTGATGCGATAATGGGACCCGAGATAAGGGACAAGGAGGTGCAGACTGATTGGAAGCAGTGGTTGCTTGCGGCGGACTTTGAGGAAGACAAACAATCATGGGATGTACATCAATGGTGGCAGGAGCTCAAGAGAAAAGCCAAGGACATTGATTTGCAAAAAGAAAGAGAGAGAAAGGCCAGCAAGAAGGCTAAGGCAAACGCTGCAAAAGTTGAGAAGAAGAAACCCTTTACTACTCCATGCATGTACTTTCAGAAGGGAAGGTGCAAAATGGGAGGAGAGTGTCAATACTTGCACCTCAACGACAAGCTGAAGGGGGTTTGCTTCCTCTTCAGCAAGGGAGGCGACTGCAAGTACGGGAGCAAATGCAGGTTCTCGCACTCAGGAAAGGAAAAGAAAGAAGGAAGTGGCACGCGTGGAAAGCAAGGGCAAGGAGGAGGGAAGAGCAGTCAAAAGAGCACGAAGGAAAAGAGTAAGAAGGAGAAGAAGTGCTTCAACTGTAAAGGGAAGGGGCATTATGCCACCAACTGTAAGAAGCCCTGCTTACGATGTGGTGGTGACCACCCCTTGACTAAGTGCACTCATGGTCCGGACGGGAATGGCGAGCAACCGGGAGCGAAGGCGAAGGCCGACATGGCCAAGAAGAAGTCTCCGGGGGCGGACACGAGTGGGAGCTCGGATGATGAGGAGGATGGAGAGCTTAACCGCGCCTACAGTCTACTACGGCAAAGAAAGGCCGCACGTGCATATATGGTCAAAAGGAGTGAAAGCAAGAAGAGGAGTCGGGGTGAGGAGAGCCAACACTCCGCAAGGGGTGTAAGCGCAGATCCTAAGGCGGAAAGGCTAGAGTTAGTCAATCCTTCCAGCCAACGTGGAGAGGAGAAGGGGGTGTTCCCGGAAGTAAGTAACTACGAGGAATTTACCAACTGTGTATTATTATTATTATTATTAGGGAGTATATAGGCCATCGGTCCTTTCCATGGGCTGATTGGTATAAAGCTCCTAGAGTAATGTTCTATGCCGTCACTTCCTTTATTCCACCGATTGGTGTGGAGACTTTCCTTATGGAATGGAGGACTGGATGCACATGGCCTTTTGGCTCAGCAATTGGCAGGAGATACACTATTATTATTATTATTATTATTATTATTATTATTATTATTATTATTTTTATTATTTTTCCGTCGGTGCCACCAGTATTTTCATTGAACATACCGGTCCGTCTGGAAGTGTTGGAAGTGGGTATGGCAGTTGATGCCAATCGCTCCGGAACGCCGGAGGTTGTCGAGGCCCTGAGGCAGGCCGGCTACGACTAGGTACCGGTAAGGGTAAGCGATGGTACTATGGCTGACGGGGAGGCGAAGGCAATCCCAGGGTCTCTGCCGGGCCAGAATCTAAGCGAACCTAAGGGGGTAAAGAAGCCGCGACCTCGAAGAAGGAGGGCAGATTGGGAGCCGTGGCAAGACTCTATCTCTCAGGACAGCGACGAGAAGGAGTCCCCTCTCTCAAGCTCGGAGGAGGAGGAGGAAGCTCCAATTGCTGTACGACAATACCGGGACGGTGGCGGTGTAACGCATGAGTTTCGGCACTACGGTGACGGACGAGGAAGGCTGGTGACCTTCGGCACGCCAATAGGGCCGACGGAGTGGATACACCCGTCCTGGTACCGCTACATACCAACGGGACCGGGTCTAGTGGACCAGTACATGGAGTGGCAACTCAACTGGAAGGAGTTTAGAAGACTCCGGGTTGGAACCGGCCTACCTAGAGCGATGATGGTGAAGGGAACCGGAAGTAAGTCCGGCACCGGGAAGAGCAAGACTATAACTACCCCGCAAACACCTGACTCTATTTATTCATTACCCGAACCCTTGGAATATGGTCCCGAAACCTACGAGATACCGCCAGAACATCTGCGTCACGCAAACGATGAGCCAGTTGGAGTGGTGGAAGCTCGTTTGGAAGGAAGGTGCTACGGTTCAACGTTCGGAAGAGACCGGTGCATGAAAACAAGAAAGGAGGCGGTGGAATCAGAGTACCAACAGGTGCGGGCGGATGCGGCGGGCCTTCTCACTGGGGACATGATGTTCTGCACCAATCACCAAGATAGGAGAGAGAGAGATAGGGATGAAAGCATAAGGGCCAAGTCGCGCGAATGGGCGTTGATGCCGGCGTATAGACTGGTGATTGAAATGGAGGAGCGAGGCTTGGGACACCTGATTGGACGGGCAAAGCCGGACAAGATGGTGGAGCATCTGACGCGGCAGGAAGCCCAGAGGCGAGGAGTGAACTGGGACCGGTCGCTGGTTCCTATCATATTCACTATTCTGCGAGAAGAGCATACCGGAGTGCTCTACAACTGGAGCATCAACAGGGATAAGGTAAAATGGGAGGAGCCGGGGTGCCGAGAAATCGGAAGGTGTACCGGGAGCGTGTGCCTTACCGGTCGGTGAAAGCGGCGGTGACCCAGTATCGCGCTATGAAGGATCCGGCGCACGCAGGGAAGTATGACGACGACTTAAAACGAGTTGGACTGGTGCGGGATCAGGCTCAGATGACGCCGATAGTGGCTAAAGGGAGAGTGACTGCGTCGCCGGTGACGAAGGAAGCGATGCCTCCATTGACTCCGAGGGTGGAAAGGAAAACCAGGGAGAACACCGCGGTTAAGACGGAGCGCCAGGTGGAAAGTGCTGACACGGCTACGCCGAGCCCGGGAAGGGCCAAACACGAAATGATGGCTACCCCTGAGGAAGTAACAGACCCGTTGGTGCATTTGGAAAGTGGAAGCACCCCGGGAGGGAGCACATGGCGGAGCTCTACCAGAGCTTCCCGGAGGATTCAACGGAGGTGCAAGAGGAGTCCGAGGATTCTAAAGAATCGGGAAGGGTGGACGACACGGTGTCTTTGGTGGCTCAGGTGCGGGCGGCGGCGCCCTACGACACGCCTAAATATAAGAAGTTTAAGGAGGAAATGGGGAGGGAACTGGCCCATATTAAGGGGCAACTAACGCCCACCAAACCGAAATGTCCGGAGCGCGAAGGTGATGAGAGGACACGCACCAACATGCTTCGACACCTCCGCAAGTTGGCGACGGTGATGACGGAGCTCTACGGAGAGGACATCCGAGCGGTGGGCATGGACCAGATCAACGAAGTTCAGCAACTTATAACCAAAGTGGCTGAGGAGAGATTGTGGAAAAGAGAGGATCAAAAGAAAGGGGTGCCTATCCAGGGAGCGGCGACGGGCCAACTAACTCCGGAGGACGCTGTAAGCCCAGGCAAGCAGCGAACAGAAATGGAGCCGGAATCTGGGCGTGAGCGGGTGAGCGAAAAGGAAAGGATTCGGCGTTTGGAAGTCATAATGGAGCAGCAAAACGAGGTAAATCAGAACCGGGTGGCGTGGCCGCCCCAGTGGGGGGATGACCACCGAGATCTGCGGGATTTCGAAGGGCGATGGCAGGAGTATGTGGGATTGCTATATCGCTGGTCGACCGGATGGCCATTTCCTTACAACAAGCCGAAATTCCCCGCGCACTGGAACCCAAAGCCATGGAGAATAGCAGGGGGCTGGGAGAAGCGACCTCGACCCTACTGGTTACGACCGCTGGAGGGAGGCGATAGGCCGGAGCATGTGGTAGTCTACGCCAGCGAGGTCCAGAGGGAGCCTGAGCAACTTCAGGAAGAAGAAATGGAGGTGATAAGAATGATGTTGAATCGCGCGCTAATGGGGAAGGACGGACGGAAGGCGACAAGACCGCGAAAGGTCCCCGACCCCATGCTAGACTCGTGGGCTGTGTCAGACATGGCGCCACCAAGTAGCTTCCTCGCCCCCGCCCAGATATGCTTCTGCGAGACTTCCACTAGAGCCTGCTTGTTGGGATCGTTTCTAACTGCGTATCGCGGGCGCACCCCAACACTTTCGATCAGGTCATTGAAGACTTGCGATCTCTGATAAGCGCCGTCTCCCCGTATTCCGGACTGGGTCCTGCTCATCCGGTCTGGGTCCTGCTCATCCGGAACACCTTGCTTGCCACCACGGACTGCCGCTGCATCTCCGCGTTCAGGAGAAGCTCCAAATTGGTGTATCCCACGGTGTCCTCTACCATTGCCATGAGGCATCGCTCTCCGTTAAGTAGAGGCCTTGCCAGCAGCGCCGAGGTGTCCACCGACCAGCCTTCATCCTTCTCCTTCATTCTGGTTCCATGCGCCTTCGCTCGATGAGGCGGCTTTTGGGCTCCACCCGCCGGACACTTCGGACACTACTACCGAATTGCGGGTATATGATGGGTAATAGTGACTTATATGACTTGCGGGTATATGAGAGGATGATAACGGTATAAATGAATTGCGGGACTTTATAAGGGGGTGATGAGAATATGACTGACATACGAATTTGAAGATGAATGAAGATGAGAAAGGGGGAGCGGTATACTTTTACATTCACAGGTACGGTGACGGGCATGCTACATGCATTTTATACTAACAAGGTAAAGATTGTGACGACGCGGGTTACATATACAGACAAATACGGAGAAAATATTATATCATTCAGGCTCACGGGTATAGGCATACATAATATCATGTGACTTTTCGGTGTGATGGGGGGAATATATCAGACTGATATATCGGGCATAGCGGACATATCAGGAAATGAATGACAAACATGTCTTATGCCTGATAGGCTCATGGGGGAAACGGGGAAGCGGCCTGATACAAGACTTTATTTTTTTTTCCGCTCTGTGACGAGCGATGATATGGAACTTTATATATTCTTATGATAACAACGGGTGAAGGGGACATACGGGTTGGTTTGGGGGAATAATACAGATTGACTAATCCAGTTTAGATAGAGAGGGGTAGAATAGCGAGGGGAGGAAGACAGGCGATAACAACTAGGGATAGTCAATAGGACGGATAGGATACCCGGGGGGAGGGGGTGAATGATATAGTCAAAGAATAGGATAGGGCCAGAGGAGGGGGCGCGGGGCAGAGATGAGAAAGATGAAGAAGAAAGATGATGAAGAAGGAGGAGAAAAGGGGCAACGGGCAAGCGGCAACTCTGATACTGCACTAGAGTGCAAACATCATTCAGAGGGGGCGGCGACGGGGATCGAAAGGGGGACATGAACCTTTTGGGGGTAGAAGGGATGGAGTTGGTTTTGTTTACCAGGCAGATATTCGACTTTGGATCGAATTTTCTGGAGTTGCTCCAAGACCCAGTTGACGACCATGGGGCTGCGAGCGTGCCATAGCCACAAAAGGGGCCGGTGGTCGGTGACGATGGTGAGTTCATGATCGCTGGCATCGATGTAGTAGCGGCACTGTTGAATCCGTATATGACGCCGTAGGCTTCACAAACGTAGGTCGCCCATCGTGTCTGCGTGTCAGTGAGCTTCTGGGAGAAGTACTGAATGACCGGAGCATTGCGCTCTGGGCCATTATGAAGAGCGCCGCCAATGACGAGAATCAGAATACAGAGTTTCTAACTATTTCAAACCCCCCTCCGGACCCCCTCCGGACCCCCTCCGGCACCCGTCCCGGTACCCGTCCCGGAACCTGTACTGCCTCTGGCACCCCTCCCTGCATCCCTTCCGGCACCCCTTCCGGCACCCGTCCCGGCACCCCTTCCGGCACCTGTCCAGGCACCCCTCCCGGTACCCGTCCTGGAACCTGTACTGCCTCTGGCACCCCTCCCGGCACTCCTTCCTGCATCCGCCCCGGCACCCTTTCTGGCACCCGTCCCGGCACCCTTCCGGCACCCTTCCGGCACCCCTTTCTGCATCTGTCCCGGCACCCGTCCCGGCATCTGCACTAATACTATTAAAACCGGACCATCTCTTAATGATTTCATTTTTGCCCTGTAGCTTATTAAAATAACTAAGCTGGGACAGTAATTATTAAACTTAGTGACAAGTGGGAAGTGACTCGAATTAATATTAATAATGATGATACAAACCAGTAATACTTGATAGTAAAATAAACACAAAAAAGGACAGAAAGAAAGAAAGAAAAAAAGAAAAAATGAAGAGGAGGTAGTCGGTATATATAAGTATGAAATAAAAAAAGGAGTGTGAATAAATATGGGAAAGAAAAGAAGACTAGAGCCGCAGAAGCCGAACCGGCACGTCCATGACGTCAACCCAAGGGCCCAAAAAAAAAAAAAAAAAAAAAAAAAAAAAAAAAAAAAAAACTACTGTCAGGACATTGCAGGAAGGTTTATGCACACAATAAATTTATTAAAAAAACTATCACTTCCTCTCTCCCTCCCTTCCTCCTTCCCTCTCCCTCGCTTTCCCTCCCTTCCCCCCCCCCCCCTTCCCCACTCTTTCCCTCTCTCTCTCTCAGGCTCTTTCTCCGAGTCTCGCTCCTGCCCCAGGTAGGTGACTTAGGCTAGTAGCCTCCAGAACGTTAACGTCGACCTCTACCTCCCTCTCCCTCCCTCTCCCTCCCTCTCGGCGGCGCTCCCTCTCTCCCTCCGACCGAGTCTCCCTCTCTCTTTCTCTCTCTCTCTCTCTCTCTCTCCGACTCGGTCTCTCTCTGTCTCTCTCTCTCTCTTTCTCCCCCTTTTTCTCTCTTACGCGCTCTCTCTCTCACCCCCCTCCGTGCTCGCTATCTCTACTCTCGGCCCCTATACACCCCGCTCCGAATCCGTCTACCCTTTCCCCACGCGTGTCCGCTCCTCTCAGTGCCTTCAATACCCTCTCAGGGACCACTGTTACGATAGTAGGATATTTAATAAACAGATAACTGTTACTAACGATATGAAGACTCAGGAATACCTAAAGTAGGGACTCTGTAATCTCCAGACCAAGGATTAACCGACAGACCGGAACGATCAGTATTGCCATTATATACCGGGTGGGCCGGCATAATCCCTTCTCCTCCCCGAGCGCGGTCTCCAGTATGCGCGCGAGGAGTCGAACTTACGCCCCCGCCGACCAACCTCGGGAATAAATGCA
Organism: Paulinella micropora; assembly: GCA_019918135.1. Taxonomy (NCBI): domain Eukaryota; phylum Cercozoa; class Imbricatea; order Euglyphida; family Paulinellidae; genus Paulinella; species Paulinella micropora. The sequence continues at coordinate 49,792 of WBZZ01002911.1, forward strand.
ACTACGAACCTGAGTGACGGCCAACGCCGTACCCGTATTAACAAATTAAACGAAATTGTAGGTTGGGCCAAACGCCAACACTTACATTATGTAAAATTTTAGCTAATTTCCCGTTATGCTCTTCGTCGCCTGTTGAATCGGTTTCCGCCACCGCACGCCTGAAAATGCACCTCTGTTGAGACCACAACTTGCCCTTCATCCTCCATTCTTTGTAACCGGCCCCTAGTCTCTCAATGTCCCGCCGACCTAGTGTCGGTCTATACTATCCTGGGCGAGCCTTCCCTTCCCGCTACCGCGACTCCGCTGGATCCGCCGATCCGATGCTTCCCCAGCCGCGCCCGCGTTCGATCGATAACCATATGTTGTTGCCGTTCCTCGTGCTCTGACGCAGCCGTCGTCTGGGTCCCGCCGCATCCAACATGTTGTAGCCGCCCCCGTCTCGGTCACGCCGAATCCCGCTCGTCGAAGCCGCCCCCGTCTCGGTCACGCCGAATCCCATTTGTTGAAGCCGCCCCCGTCTCAGTCACGCCGAATCCCACCGTAACTCAAACTGATACCTCTGGCTTTTAATAGCCTCATAATGCCCTCTCGGTGCGCTGTAGTCCCGGTCGCCCAGCCCAGAGGTAACGTAGGCAAGGAAAGGCTCCCCCGGACCTTTGCTACCCCCACCAAGGCCCCTCCGGCACTGAAACGCCATGCTTGAAACGAACCTGAGTGCTAATAACACGAATGATATACACCCCCTCATCTATTCATCTTCATACGCTTGCAAAGCTTTACTAGTCAGCAAATCGACCCGCTTGCCAGATTCAGGAAACAACCTACCGTAGTCCCAGACGCAGCTAGTAGGGCTGACCCGCCTCCCGCTGTGCCCCCTGTCCTAGACGTTAACAATGTGGCGAGGTTCAAACGTGCCACTGCTGCTGATAATGTGAATATTCCTACTATTGCCAGCGATCCGCTCGCCAGGTTCAAACGTCAGCGAAAATCTGAAAGCTCCAGCATTTCCTCTTCCCATCAGCGCCTGCAACTTCTATCAGCAGCAGCAGTAGCTATAGCATAGGTGGGCTGAACTACCTACCCCCCAACGCTCCTAACTTTTTCAACACGATTCTACCCACTACGGTCTGTCACGTGTCCCATGCATCGCACCCGGCCAGCCCACCTCGATCGGCGAAGCCGAGGCGACTTCAGCTCTTATCCACCATTCCGGCACCCGAGCAGGCTCTACCCTCTGGTTGGCAGTTGAAGGCACGCACGCGGCCTTGGAAACCCGTCTCAAGTCACTCTCTTGCCGGATTCTCCGCGGCGGCTCTACTCTACGTAGCTTGAACCCCGTGGGACTTGGCTACTGTCATTCCCACCGCTGAACGCTCCCCGATGTTTGCTCGCGATATGTTCGCTCTCCGCAAACCTTTCGCACTGCTCATTCCTCAGGACTTGGTCCACTGCGTCCCCGATGACACTATTCCACAGAAGATCGTCGAACAATGCCGCAAGATCCTGTTCCTCGACGATAACCTCGTCTGGCTCGTCCACGAACTTGGAATGAAGCAACACTACATCTATCCTCTCGTCGCCACATCGCACGCTCAGCGCGTCACGCGCCAACAGATCATCAACGCGCAACGACAAGATAGTCTCACGGCCCCTCTCTGTACTGAAGACATTGTTTCCGTCTTCGCCGGCTCCGCCGAACTGACCCTTCGACAAGGCATCGCTGTCAACATTGACTCCGAACAGTCTACCGTTAAGGTTTACGTCCCAGAAGAGCTGTGCCGCCCCCTTATTAACTATGCCCACGTCATGCAGAATCACGCCAAAGCGCCGACGCTCGTCCCTTTGATTAGCAGCGCTACGTTTGGTTGCGCACAGACGGTACGGATATCATGCACCATGACGTCCTCGCCGCCCTCCGCGACTGCCACTTTTGCCAACTAGTCCACACCCGCCTGACCCTTAACCACGGCCGCTACTCATCGCTTACGTGGACACATCAAGGATAGGGCATCGGCCTCGACCATGTTCACATCGGCATCCCCGGCGTCACCTCTCAGTACATACTGACCATCGTCGATCTCTTCTCGGGATTCCTCCAATTTATCCCGTGCATCTCCACGTCCGCGGAAGAAACAGTGGAGCTCATTCTCAACCGATGGGCCTACATCTTTGGTTTTCCGGAATCCATCTTCTCCGATTATCATAGTTCTTTCGTTGGCACGTTGGCCAAACGATTTTGCAGCGTAGCCGGCCTCGAATGGCTCACCACCGCGCCCTACTCGCATCATCAACTCGGCTACGTCGAATGCCGCCACAAGGCCATCCGCACGGCCATTCAGTTTCTCCCCAAGCCAGAAAAGACCAACTGGCGAAGCATCATCCCTTCTCTTTCCTTCGCTCAGAACACATACGTATCTACAGCGACCGGCACTACCGCCTTTGAAGGAATGCTCGCCCGCAAGCCCCGCTGCACGTTGGACTTCTTCGACTCGCCGGAGATTGTCAATGCCCGCGCCACCGCCTCCAGCGCTGCCCTCGACGCCTCACCGACACTGTTAATACAGTCGGCCGAACAGATCGGTATGCTGAACAGCGCCCGCACCGCCGTCACAGCTTACGTCAGCGCGTACACCGCCGTTACCCGCGCCCGGTCCGTCGCTCAAAAGAACAAAGGCCGCCGCAAGGCTGTCAAGGAATGGAAAGTGGACGACACAGTCTCCGTCTACCGCCCCAAGCCTTCCAAAAAGACATTCCAGCCTCTTCCGTTTTCAAGTTCGACGGCCCCTACACCATCGTTGAGCAGGTAAGCTCCAACTGCTTCAAGCTGCGTCATCTCAAGACCAACAAGGTATTGAAACGCATCGACCGCTCACACCTCGCTCCGTATACTGCACCCACTAACGGCCTCGCCCCGCTCAACACAGTCGCAGTAGACGATCACGACGACGACTCAGTCAACTACACCATCGGCGAAGTCGTTGCATTCATCGACCGCGATCAGGTTAAACTTGGCATCGTTTTGGATGAGGACCCAGAGAACGAGGAAAACGACCTCGTAGTTCATCAGCTCGGTACGACCTCAGACAAGAACCCTCTCTTCCGTTCCATCCACGAAGATACGAAGGGCCAAACCACTATCCAACGCTGGGGTAATCCCTTACCTACCTGGAAGCCCCTTCTCTTCGACACCACCAACGATCAGGCCTAGGTCGTCCATCGACACATCGAGTGGCGCACTCACAAGACCAACAAAGACAAAGGCCGACTCCCCGCCAGCGTTCTTAAAAGTCTCAAAGGCCCTCTCATCACCGGCGAATCCTTCCCACTGCACATCTTCCAAAAAGGTAAGCAGGCAACATCGAAGGAGTAGCAACCTCAACTCTGGTCGTGGCGTAGCTTGTCTAGGGACGATGGCGGGCCAAGTGGGAAAAGCGCTGGGCTGTGGCGGGTGAAGCCGGTACGATGGGTAAAACCCACTTGAGAGTGTCCCCGTAAGTCCTTGATCGCCTTTTATGCCTGCAGGTCAACGATCATCCTCATCGAACCTGAACACCTCAGTGACTATATCGGCATGGCATAATTGGTGCATTAAATTTCGTTTATCTCGGCTGTGCGATACATGGCCACCTAGCTTCCTACGGCTCGACGTCAGCTCCCGATATCAACGCATCGTTATGGGGGGGGAGCTATCAGACTGAGCATTTTAATGACCGGCCAAAACCACTACCGTTGACATTTTACTGTTTTTGACTAACCATTTAAATTATCCTCTGCAAGAAGTTTCGACTTCACTAACTAGTTTTCGAGTTGTCCAGGAATGACTCAAAACGATTTAATCAAAGTTTTTACAGCACTTATCACTTTTTCCTACTCCACTGTTTTTTCCCCTGATTTCCCGAAAAATCGCAAAATACTGTAAATTTGTGGGACATGCAGTCAAGAGAAGCGAAAAATCATTGTTGTCGTGAAGAGAAACACAATCTAGGTTTTTACATCAGACAGGATAAACAACAAGATTCCGTACAAGAAAAAAAGCTAATATATAAAAAAATAATGAATATGCTACCAAATTGAAGATTTTAATGTATTTTAACTATTTTAAACAAAAAATTTAAAAAAAATTTGAATTTATAGCCGTTACAGTTGTTTTTCGACCGTTTGTAATTTATTTGCTAGATAGTTGTTTTGAGTTGCCTGAGCTTGGTTTTTCTTTGTTTTTATGTTGTTTTACATCAAAATCAATGTAATTATATTTAATTTATTAAATTCTAATGATATTTTTTCAAATTCAAATTCAAATTTAAATTTGACTAGAAATTTTCAGGTTTGCTACTGGTGGCAGCAACTCACTTATAGTCGTTATACATACTCATCGACTACTTGAACTATGCTTGAAATTATATTAATACTAGTTTGTTCAGCATATTTACAATGTTTTTGAAGCATAAAACCGGTGCGGAAGCTTAGACTTCAAGTTGAGTGACAGTGTTTTACACTAGTCACTGTGACACTCAGACTACTTGCCACTCACTTGTATTCGTTATACATACTCACTGCCAACTTGAACTATGCATGAAATTACATTAATACTAGTTTGTTTAGCATATTTACAATGTTTTTGAAGCATAAAACCGGTGCGGAAGCTTAGACTTCAGAGTCAGTGACCGTGTTGTACACTAGTCACTGTGACACGCAGACTATTTGCCACTCACTTGTAATAGTTATACATACTCACTGACTACTTAAACTATGCATGGAATTATATTAATACTAGTTTGTTTAGCATATTTATAATATTTTTGTATTAAAATTTCATTCCGGAATAAAAGTGTAATCATATTAATGTTAGTGACATTTTACTCAGAAAAAACCAAAATATTTGTCAGACTAAGTTTTAAGTTTAATATTTGCGTCGATGTTTAGAGCAATGAGGGCTCTTAGTTTTACTGTAGTCTGATTCGCAATCATACTCGCTATCAGATGATTTTTGATGTGAATGGTTATTTGCATTTATGTTCAGAGCAATGAGGGCTCTTTGTTTTAGTGTAGTCTGACTCACAATCAGACTCGCTACCAGATGATTTGTGATGTGAACGATGGGAGTGCTTGGCGCGTTTATGTGCACGGCGCGGTTCAGGGGAATCTGATGCTTCAGAACGATAACGAGGCAAGCCTTTACTCGAAGCTGAAACAAACAACAAGATCAAAAATCAGATTGAAAATAACAGAAGTTGCGAAATTACCGCGCGTCTCTTTCAAAATATCCCTCTGCGCGGTGACGCTTACGAGCTGCACCTTTGCTACTTTTCTAGATACTTTGCCGCATTGGACTCAGCTTTCTGAAGAGCAGTGGTAAGCTGTTTTACATTTGCCTCGGCTTCGCGAAGCTTGTTCTCCACAGTTTCCAGGTCGGCGTCATTTGACGCGTTCTCAACGTATTCAGCTAACTGCTTCTTGTAATCAGTGATTTCCTGAACAAGCATAATGATTTTCATAGAAGTGGAAAACACACAAAGGCGTAAACCTTTCGCAAGTCAGCGTTGACCTGTTTGTTGCGTGCGTTACACTAAAAAAAAAAATAAAAAAAAAAGTGATAAAACGCAAGAAGAGAAAAAATAGCTAATACCGTTCTGGATTTGTCCAAGTCGTTGGTGAGCTTCTGGATGTTGGTGGACAGTTTCTCTTGCACAACCAATTCTTTTTTTCGTGCAGCCAAGTCGTTGGTGAGCTTCTGGATGCAGGCTGATATTTTTTCTTGTGCAGCGTTCATTTTGCTCACTTTTTTTTGTTCTTCAGCCAAATCTTGTTTGCATTGTTTCAGCTCACTTTGCGAGGCCAGTTTGGCCCTCCGCTCGTCATCGACTAATTTAATCGTATCGTCGAAAAATTTTTTAGCTTCTTTATCACTATCGCAAAGGCTTTTGATGGTTGAATGAGCTGCCTCAAGTTTGGCTTTCAAAGCCAGGACCTCGGCTTTTGCTTCCATAGCGTCCTGCAAGTACTGCTTACTAGAGTTAGCATGAGCATCAGACCGAACAGATTCGTCATCATCCGAAATCAACCCGTTAGTGCTCTTATTCTTCCTGACAAGATGCTGGTCACTGAGTTGAAAAAGCTTTGCCACACTCTTTACCACTTCCTCGGTCAGCGGCTTGGATTTTTCTGTAAAAAAAGACAGCGCTTTCTCATCTCGATTCAATACATCTTGAAACGCGCGAGGAACAGGAGCATGGATCAAATCTGCTGTGGAACGGAGGACTTTTACAACGTTGCTTGAGTTTCGGTAGACAAATACAAAACGATAATAATTACGGTCAATCTTATCTTCGTCCGCTGCTTTAACGAACCTCTTGAGTGCTTTCCACAGACGACCAAGAGCTACGGTAGTATTATCATCTTCGATCATCGCATTTACAGATAGGCCTTGGCAGTTGCGCGTAAAAAGTAAAGCCACTCACCAGCCTTTATTTCGACACCGTTTACCGACACAGAAGGTAAAGACATGATTCTGTTCCCATCAAGGGTACCTGCAACAAGCTCTGCCCCTTCCTCTGAAAAGATCCACTTACGGTTCCCTTCGCCACCCTTGTTACCAGGACGAAACAAACTAGTGTCTTCGGGATGCACGAACTCGACCTTGGCATCAACAGACATGAACATGGCAAACAGCAAAAAACAGGGAGGGAAACAAGACCTTGACAGTTGTGGAGGAGCCAGAGGCACTGCCGCAAGACAGCTCAATCAAGGCTGGATCCAAGCCTAGCAACTTAGCGACCTCCTCCTTCCTCGATCTGCCCTTTTCAACAACCACTTTTAAGTCGCAGGGAAAGTTACAGTTCTGTAACAACAAAACTTATCGTTAGCAGTAATAGCTGCTGATTTTTGAGACTCGTCACGGGCAGCGAAAGTAGCGTTGATTGCGTGGCTACTCTGATCTACACTGCGATAGCTCTCCTCCAGTACTAAGTCTTGCAAAGCTGGTGCGACATGAGCTGGTTGAGCAGCTACCACAACAAAAGAACAATACTTGTAGGGCAAAAACAAACAACCCAAGATGTGCAGTGGAACCTTGGGTTGCTGCTGGTAGTAGTCCAGTGCTTGCATCTTGTGCAGTGTCGCCCATAGTGGACTTCAAGCAGCTTACTCTCAACTTGACTCTCGAGTTTTTCTAAGTCTCAAACGCAACACAACCCGCCGCGCCAAAAAAAAAGGTTGCGTCGAAGTTTTGTCAACCGACTTTTTGTTCCAACCAACACCCGCAATGTCACCCTTATTTTGTGGTGTTTTTCCAAAACTCTCGTCCGGTCCGGTTTTTCCCTTTTTTTTTGGCGGTTGATGCAAAAATAACCAAAACTGACAACATGTCCACTTTGCAGAGTCTTGTTGCTGTGTTGTTGTATCTTTTGTACTTGCTGTGCATGTCTATTTACACACATTCTTGAGGTGTTTTCACTTTCTCTTCCGTTTGTGTTGTTTGTGGGCTTTTGTGGATGCTTATTGCCTTCAGGCCGACATGCTGGGAAACAAAAAGCGGCCTTGGCGGGAGGTGCATCAAGATCAAGCAAGATATGAGGCCAAGGTATGCTGTGCTTGCTTCTTTGCGTGCTGACAACTTTTTTGACATGATTGCAGCACTTATTTCTTGTGTGTTTGTTGTCATGCAGGCAAGATTGGTGCTCGGTCTGTCAGAACAAAAACCTACCTCGGACACTTTTTGCTCCTCTTCCTCCTCTCTTGTCTCCTCTTCCTCTTCCTCTGTTTCCCAGCCTGCTCAGATGCACAGCAATAGGAATACATGTTTGGTTGTTTCAGATACCTCGGTACTAGATGAGGTAGATGGTCTCAGTGTAGTTTTGGAAGAAAAAAAAAAGTCTGATATTCGTCCACCCTCTAATCCATCCGTGAGGCTCTCAGCTCTTGATTCTGTTTTGCAGTCCTTGGGGGCACAGGCACAAAAGCTTTTTAAGCACTCCTGCGAAGAAGCACCTTTGATGGAGCTGGCAAAGTGGGGCTTGGCAGTTGTAGCTAGAATAGTTGAGGATACACAGTCTTTACCTTCTGTCGCCCCTCACACCGTCCCCCCTCATGTTTGCTCTTTACTTGGCGAGGTGCAGGAATGTTTTGTTCTCTCTAATATATCTTGTGCTTGGCTTGGTGTACCAAACGTAAGTGCCTTGCGTCCCTTTATTGGTTTTTCGTTTGCTAATACACGTGTTGATTATGATCCTGTCTCGTGAAGAACTTGGAATGGATACATACGGAGTTGATTTTTATTTATCTAAGTTCCATCCATCCCACGATCGTCACATACGGAGTGGTAGACAGTTTGTTGAGTATATAACGGAGAGTAAAGTATAAGACGAGTACGCCAGCTTCCCCGTCTATTGGAAGCAGGTTCTACCGGTCTTCTCTCTCTCTCTCTCATTCTCTCTTTCTTTCTTTCTTTCTTTCTTTCTTTTTTCCTTTTTGCTTTCCTTCATTCCTTCTTCCCTTCCTGCTTTCCTTTTTATTTTTTCTTTTCTTTCTTTAATTTCTTTCTTCAATTTCTTTCTTTCTTTGTGCAACTTTTCTTTTTTGGTTATCTGCACATGCGTTTCTTTGTTTTGCTTGAACAGGCGATTTCGGCTGCAATCAAGAAGGGGGAGCCATACATGCACCAGCCAAAGCACAAGTTGCGACGAACCCAGCCCCAGCTAGCGGTTGCTTGGGAGGCGGGGGAGGCGGGGCTCTGGAAGTGTGAGCGTTGTGTCCCACCAACGTACCATGCAGAATCCGCAAGCAGCAGGGCTCACAAGTGTTTTTCTTCGGGCATCGCATTTACAGGCAAAGAGAGGCCCAATGCCCGAGTGCAGAGTTTTGAAATCAGCGCCGCCATTGACGACCAGCCCAACCGCCTGATCAGAAATTTGCAATTACTCCAAAAGGATGTCGAAGCGCGTGCAGGTTTATTTGAGTTCCAGTTGATGTGGGGGTCATTTTTGCGCAGAAGGGCTCCATTCAGTCGGGATGCGGATTGTGGTTATGTCCCCCCCTTGTCAAGGTTGATGGACAATGGGTGCAGCTGTATGTTCCGAGATGCTTGCACGGAGTTCGGTAACACCCCCCCCCCCCCCCCCGCCTCGTCCCAAGGTTGCAGACACCGTGGTTCTCCAACCAATTTTTTGCTACAATGTCACGTCTTGTTTTTTTTTGTTTTTTTTTTGGAGGTGGCTTTTAAAAGTTTTTGCCTGTACTTTCAAAAGCATGACGTGACATTGCAGCCTGTTTTTCGCACAAGTCGAAAACAATTTTGCAATTTAGGACCCCTGTTTGCTCTCTCGGTCAGCGCCAGATGCCTTTGGCCGACATACGTACTTTCTGGACCAGACAATTTGGACAATTTTTGATTCACCCCTGGAAGGATTTGAAGCAAGCCGTGGTCCCTCCTTCTCGCCCGATTTGGACACGTTTGCACCGTCAGTTCCACGTGGAGTTTCGACACAGTAAAGTCTGGGGTAAATGCCACTATTGTCGAGAATTTGCACAGAAATCGAACAGGCTCGTTGAATTACAAACAAGTGAGGGTAAGAGAGAGCTCACTTCAGAAGAAGAAAAAGAGAAAAAAAATTGAAAGAGAAATAAAAAAAACCGAACACCATTTCAACGCTAAGGAAGACACGAAAGTTTTTGACGAACATTTACAGTTAGTTCAGGACGACCTTTCATATGTGTTGATGATTTTTGATTTTTCGCGAATGAGCGTGGGGGGTGGTAAGACTGCAGACGTTAACGATTGCATCGCAGTACTTTTAATGGGGGATGGGTTGGGTGGGATCAAGAGAAAGTACATTGACACCCTCCCCCTTCCTGACGACCCAGGACCCAATAACGATTTCTTTTTTTACCGGCATTGGCAAAACTGTATGCTGCAAAAGGTAATTCATGCACTGCCGGGCAAAAACAAAGTCATTCAATGGTCGGACGGTGGCAGAAAACATTTCAAGCAAAGGTTTGCACTTGCAGAGGCCAGCCTTACAAGAATTAAACATCCATGGCTGCAACATTTTTCCTGGCATTTTTGGCTATCTAATCATGGCAAAAGCCTATGCGATTCACACGCAGGAAAAATTGCACAAATGGTGGCATACATGGCCTTTCACAACGACTGGATTTGGGAAACCTCACGTGACCTTGCTTGGCTCATCAGAAACAAACTTTCTGATTCTGAGCCTATGTTTTTTGAAGACAATATCAACCGAAATGATAAATACCGTCACCCGGTGAACGGTATTGATGATCTCGGTTGGTTTCATCATTTCGAGGCTACCACAACACCTGGTCTCCTGAAAATCAAACAACTTTCAAATTCAAACGAAATTGCTTTTCGTTTCACTACAGAGACAAAAGCAAAGACTGTTTTGAATACTCTTGCTGGTGATAAAGGGTTCTGGTGGCCCCAAGAGCTTGGTCTTCCTCCAGTTGCTCCTCGGCCGCTGCCGCGTCATCGTATAGCTCGAAGAGGCAGACAGCAACAGGCACGTAGAAATATTCGTCGTTAGTCAAGTTTTTAAAAACTTCATAGCTCACTCACTCTGAAGTCTAAGCTTCCGCACCGGTTTTATGCTTGAAAAACATTATAAATATGCTAAACAAACTAGTATTAATATAATTCCATGCATAGTTTAAGTAGTCAGTGAGTATGTATAACTATTACAAGTGAGTGGCAAATAGTCTGCGTGTCACAGTGACTAGTGTACAACACGGTCACTGACTCTGAAGTCTAAGCTTCCGCACCGGTTTTATGCTTCAAAAACATTGTAAATATGCTAAACAAACTAGTATTAATGTAATTTCATGCATAGTTCAAGTTGGCAGTGAGTATGTATAACGAATACAAGTGAGTGGCAAGTAGTCTGAGTGTCACAGTGACTAGTGTAAAACACTGTCACTCAACTTGAAGTCTAAGCTTCCGCACCGGTTTTATGCTTCGAAAACATTGTAAATATGCTGAACAAACTAGTATTAATATAATTTCAAGCATAGTTCAAGTAGTAGATGAGTATGTATAACGACTATAAGTGAGTGGCTGCCACCAGTAGCAAACTTGAAAATTTCTAGTCAAATTTAAATTTGAATTTGAATTTGAAATAATATCATTAGAATTTAATAAATTAAATATAATTACATTGATTTTGATGTAAAACAACATAAAAACAAAGAAAAACCAAGCTCAGGCAACTCAAAACAACTATCTAGCAAATAAATTACAAACGGTCGAAAAACAACTGTAACGGCTATAAATTCAAATTTTTTTTAATGTTTTGTTTAAAATAGTTAAAATACATTAAAATCTTCAATTTGGTAATATATTCATTATTTTTTATATATTAGTTTTTTTTCTTGTACGGAATCTTGTTGTTTATCCTGTCCAATGACTTAGATAGACTTTCCCAAATGAAAATCTCGTACTTTCGACACGATTCTACCCACTACGGTCTGTCACGTGTCCCATGCATCGCACCCGGCCAGCCCACCTCGATCGGCGAAGCCGAGGCGACTTCAGCTCTTATCCACCATTCCGGCACCCGAGCAGGCTCTACCCTCTGGTTGGCAGTTGAAGGCACGCACGCGGCCTTGGAAACCCGTCTCAAGTCACTCTCTTGCCGGATTCTCCGCGGCGGCTCTACTCTACGTAGCTTGAACCCCGTGGGACTTGGCCACTGTCATTCCCACCGCTGAACGCTCCCCGATGTTTGCTCGCGATATGTTCGCTCTCCGCAAACCTTTCGCACTGCTCATTCCTCAGGACTTGGTCCACTGCGTCCCCGATGACACTATTCCACAGAAGATCGTCGAACAATGCCGCAAGATCCTGTTCCTCGACGATAACCTCGTCTGGCTCGTCCACGAACTTGGAATGGAGCAACACTACATCTATCCTCTCGTCGCCACATCGCACGCTCAGCGCGTCACGCGCCAACAGATCATCAACGCGCAACGACAAGATAGTCTCACGGCCCCTCTCTGTACTGAAGACATTGTTTCCGTCTTCGCCGGCTCCGCCGAACTGACCCTTCGACAAGGCATCGCTGTCAACATTGACTCCGAACAGTCTACCGTTAAGGTTTACGTCCCAGAAGAGCTGTGCCGCCCCCTTATTAACTATGCCCACGTCATGCAGAATCACGCCAAAGCGCCGACGCTCGTCCCTTTGATTAGCAGCGCTACGTTTGGTTGCGCACAGACGGTACGGATATCATGCACCATGACGTCCTCGCCGCCCTCCGCGACTGCCACTTTTGCCAACTAGTCCACGCCCGCCTGACCCTTAACCACGGCCGCTACTCATCGCTTACGTGGACACATCAAGGATAGGGCATCGGCCTCGACCATGTTCACATCGGCATCCCCGGCGTCACCTCTCAGTACATACTGACCATCGTCGATCTCTTCTCGGGATTCCTCCAATTTATCCCGTGCATCTCCACGTCCGCGGAAGAAACAGTGGAGCTCATTCTCAACCGATGGGCCTACATCTTTGGTTTTCCTGAATCCATCTTCTCCGATTATCATAGTTCTTTCGTTGGCACGTTGGCCAAACGATTTTGCAGCGTAGCCGGCCTCGAATGGCTCACCACCGCGCCCTACTCGCATCATCAACTCGGCTACGTCGAATGCCGCCACAAGGCCATCCGCACGGCCATTCAGTTTCTCCCCAAGCCAGAAAAGACCAACTGGCGAAGCATCATCCCTTCTCTTTCCTTCGCTCAGAACACATACGTATCTACAGCGACCGGCACTACCGCCTTTGAAGGAATGCTCGCCCGCAAGCCCCGCTGCACGTTGGACTTCTTCGACTCGCCGGAGATTGTCAATGCCCGCGCCACCGCCTCCAGCGCTGCCCTCGACGCCTCACAGACACTGTTAATACAGTCGGCCGAACAGATCGGTATGCTGAACAGCGCCCGCACCGCCGTCACAGCTTACGTCAGCGCGTACACCGCCGTTACCCGCGCCCGGTCCGTCGCTCAAAAGAACAAAGGCCGCCGCAAGGCTGTCAAGGAATGGAAAGTGGACGACACAGTCTCCGTCTACCGCCCCAAGCCTTCCAAAAAGACATTCCAGCCTCTTCCGTTTTCAAGTTCGACGGCCCCTACACCATCGTTGAGCAGGTAAGCTCCAACTGCTTCAAGCTGCGTCATCTCAAGACCAACAAGGTATTGAAACGCATCGACCGCTCACACCTCGCTCCGTATACTGCACCCACTAACGGCCTCGCCCCGCTCAACACAGTCGCAGTAGACGATCACGACGACGACTCAGTCAACTACACCATCGGCGAAGTCGTTGCATTCATCGACCGCGATCAGGTTAAACTTGGCATCGTTTTGGATGAGGACCCAGAGAACGAGGAAAACGACCTCGTAGTTCATCAGCTCGGTACGACCTCAGACAAGAACCCTCTCTTCCGTTCCATCCACGAAGATACGAAGGGCCAAACCACTATCCAACGCTGGGGTAATCCCTTACCTACCTGGAAGCCCCTTCTCTTCGACACCACCAACGATCAGGCCTAGGTCGTCCATCGACACATCGAGTGGCGCACTCACAAGACCAACAAAGACAAAGGCCGACTCCCCGCCAGCGTTCTTAAAAGTCTCAAAGGCCCTCTCATCACCGGCGAATCCTTCCCACTGCACATCTTCCAAAAAGGTAAGCAGGCAACATCGAAGGAGTAGCAACCTCAACTCTGGTCGTGGCGTAGCTTGTCTAGGGACGATGGCGGGCCAAGTGGGAAAAGCGCTGGGCTGTGGCGGGTGAAGCCGGTACGATGGGTAAAACCCACTTGAGAGTGTCCCCGTAAGTCCTTGATCGCCTTTTATGCCTGCAGGTCAACGATCATCCTCATCGAACCTGAACACCTCAGTGACTATATCGGCATGGCATAATTGGTGCATTAAATTTCGTTTATCTCGGCTGTGCGATACATGGCCACCTAGCTTCCTACGGCTCGACGTCAGCTCCCGATATCAACGCATCGTTATGGGGGGGAGCTATCAGACTGAGCATTTTAATGACCGGCCAAAACCACTACCGTTGACATTTTACTGTTTTTGACTAACCATTTAAATTATCCTCTGCAAGAAGTTTCGACTTCACTAACTAGTTTTCGAGTTTTCCAGGAATGACTCAAAACGATTTAATCAAAGTTTTTACAGCACTTATCACTTTTTCCTACTCCACTGTTTTTTCCCCTGATTTCCCGAAAAATCGCAAAATACGGTAAATTTGTGGGACATGCAGTCAAGAGAAGCGAAAAATCATTGTTGTCGTGAAGAGAAACACAATCTAGGTTTTTACATCAGACAGGATAAACAACAAGATTCCGTACAAGAAAAAAAGCTAATATATAAAAAAATAATGAATATGCTACCAAATTGAAGATTTTAATGTATTTTAACTATTTTAAACAAAAAATTTAAAAAAAATTTGAATTTATAGCCGTTACAGTTGTTTTCGACCGTTTGTAATTTATTTGCTAGATATTGCTGTTGACATTCAAGACAACAACAAAAATTAGTTTTTCATTTTTGTGTCAGATTTTCATTTTTGTGACAGTTTTTCATTTTTGTGACAAAAATTCAAATTTTCAAATTTAACGGTAACATTTCGCGAAAATTTACGATATTTTGCGGACGAATATAGCCGTTAATTTGAAAAATTCAAATTTTCAACGAAAATCAAAATTCCAACCAAAACTGAAATTCCAACCAAAACAGAAAAATTAATTTTTTTTGTTGTCTTGAATGTCAACAGCAATAGTTGTTTTGAGTTGCCTGAGCTTGGTTTTTCTTTGTTTTTATGTTGTTTTACATCAAAATCAATGTAATTATATTTAATTTATTAAATTCTAATGATATTATTTCAAATTCAAATTCAAATTTAAATTTGACTAGAAATTTTCAGGTTTGCTACTGGTGGCAGCCACTCACTTATAGTCGTTATACATACTCATCGACTACTTGAACTATGCTTGAAATTATATTAATACTAGTTTGTTCAGCATATTTACAATGTTTTTGAAGCATAAAACCGGTGCGGAAGCTTAGACTTCAAGTTGAGTGACAGTGTTTTACACTAGTCACTGTGACACTCAGACTACTTGCCACTCACTTGTATTCGTTATACATACTCACTGCCAACTTGAACTATGCATGAAATTACATTAATACTAGTTTGTTTAGCATATTTACAATGTTTTTGAAGCATAAAACCGGTGCGGAAGCTTAGACTTCAGAGTCAGTGACCGTGTTGTACACTAGTCACTGTGACACTCAGACTATTTGCCACTCACTTGTAATAGTTATACATACTCACTGACTACTTAAACTATGCATGGAATTATATTAATACTAGTTTGTTTAGCATATTTATAATATTTTTGTATTAAAATTTCATTCCGGAATAAAAGTGTAATCATATTAATGTTAGTGACATTTTACTCAGAAAAAACCAAAATATTTGTCAGACTAAGTTTTAAGTTTAATATTTGCGTCGATGTTTAGAGCAATGAGGGCTCTTAGTTTTACTGTAGTCTGATTCGCAATCATACTCGCTATCAGATGATTTTTGATGTGAATGGTTATTTTCATTCATGTTCAGAGCAATGAGGGCTCTTTGTTTTAGTGTAGTCTGACTCACAATCAGACTCGCTACCAGATGATTTGTGATGTGAACGATGGGAGTGCTTGGCGCGTTTATGTGCACGGCGCGGTTCAGGGGAATCTGATGCTTCAGAACGATAACGAGGCAAGCCTTTACTCGAAGCTGAAACAAACAACAAGATCAAAAATCAGATTGAAAATAACAGAAGTTGCGAAATTACCGCGCGTCTCTTTCAAAATATCACTCTGCGCGGTGACGCTTACAAGCTGCACCTTTGCTACTTTTCTAGATACTTTGCCGCATTGGACTCAGCTTTCTGAAGAGCAGTGGTAAGCTGTTTTACATTTGCATCGGCTTCGCGAAGCTTGTTCTCCACAGTTTCCAGGTCGGCGTCATTTGACGCGTTCTCAACGTATTCAGCTAACTGCTTCTTGTAATCAGTGATTTCCTGAACAAGCATAATGATTTTCATAGAAGTGGAAAACACACAAAGGCGTAAACCTTTCGCAAGTCAGCGTTGACCTGTTTGTTGCGTGCGTTACACTAAAAAAAAAAAAAAAATAAAAAAAAAAGTGATAAAACGCAAGAAGAGAAAAAATAGCTAATACCCTTCTGGATTTGTCCAAGTCGTTGGTGAGCTTCTGGATGTTGGTGGACAGTTTCTCTTGCACAACCAATTCTTTTTTTCGTGCAGCCAAGTCGTTGGTGAGCTTCTGGATGCAGGCTGACATTTTTTCTTGTGCAGCGTTCATTTTGCTCACTTTTTTTTGTTCTTCAGCCAAATCTTGTTTGCATTGTTTCAGCTCACTTTGCGAGGCCAGTTTGGCCCTCCGCTCGTCATCGACTAATTTAATCGTATCGTCGAAAAAATTTTTAGCTTCTTTATCACTATCGCAAAGGCTTTTGATGGTTGAATGAGCTGCCTCAAGTTTGGCTTTCAAAGCCAGGACCTCGGCTTTTGCTTCCATAGCGTCCTGCAAGTACTGCTTACTAGTGTTAGCATGAGCATCAGACCGAACAGATTCGTCATCATCCGAAATCAACCCGTTAGTGCTCTTATTCTTCCTGACAAGATGCTGGTCACTGAGTTGAAAAAGCTTTGCCACACTCTTTACCACTTCCTCGGTCAGCGGCTTGGATTTTTCTGTAAAAAAAGACAGCGCTTTCTCATCTCGATTCAATACATCTTGAAACGCGCGAGGAACAGGAGCATGGATCAAATCTGCTGTGGAACGGAGGACTTTTACAACGTTGCTTGAGTTTCGGTAGACAAATACAAAACGATAATAATTACGGTCAATCTTATCTTCGTCCGCTGCTTTAACGAACCTCTTGAGTGCTTTCCACAGACGACCAAGAGCTACGGTAGTATTATCATCTTCGATCATCGCATTTACAGATAGGCCTTGGCAGTTGCGCGTAAAAAGTAAAGCCACTCACCAGCCTTTATTTCGACACCGTTTACCGACACAGAAGGTAAAGACATGATTCTGTTCCCATCAAGGGTACCTGCAACAGGCTCTGCCCCTTCCTCTGAAAAGATCCACTTACGGTTCCCTTCGCCACCCTTGTTACCAGGACGAAACAAACTAGTGTCTTCGGGATGCACGAACTCGACCTTGGCATCAACAGACATGAACATGGCAAACAGCAAAAAACAGGGAGGGAAACAAGACCTTGACAGTTGTGGAGGAGCCAGAGGCACTGCCGCAAGACAGCTCAATCAAGGCTGGATCCAAGCCTAGCAACTTAGCGACCTCCTCCTTCCTCGATCTGCCCTTTTCAACAACCACTTTTAAGTCGCAGGGAAAGTTACAGTTCTGTAACAACAAAACTTATCGTTAGCAGTAATGGCTGCTGATTTTTGAGACTCGTCACGGGCAGCGAAAGCAGCGTTGATTGCGTGGCTACTCTGATCTACACTGCGATAGCTCTCCTCCAGTACTAAGTCTTGCAAAGCTGGTGCGACATGAGCTGGTTGAGCAGCTACCACAACAAAAGAACAATACTTGTAGGGCAAAAACAAACAACCCAAGATGTGCAGTGGAACCTTGGGTTGCTGCTGGTAGTAGTCCAGTGCTTGCATCTTGTGCAGTGTCGCCCATAGTGGACTTCAAGCAGCTTACTCTCAACTTGACTCTCGAGTTTTTCTAAGTCTCAAACGCAACACAACCCGCCGCGCCAAAAAAAAAGGTTGCGTCGAAGTTTTGTCAACCGACTTTTTGTTCCAACCAACACCCGCAATGTCACCCTTATTTTGTGGTGTTTTTCCAAAACTCTCGTCCGGTCCGGTTTTTCCCTTTTTTTTTGGCGGTTGATGCAAAAATAACCAAAACTGACAACATGTCCACTTTGCAGAGTCTTGTTGCTGTGTTGTTGTATCTTTTGTACTTGCTGTGCATGTCTATTTACACACATTCTTGAGGTGTTTTCACTTTCTCTTCCGTTTGTGTTGTTTGTGGGCTTTTGTGGATGCTTATTGCCTTCAGGCCGACATGCTGGGAAACAAAAAGCGGCCTTGGCGGGAGGTGCATCAAGATCAAGCAAGATATGAGGCCAAGGTATGCTGTGCTTGCTTCTTTGCGTGCTGACAACTTTTTTGACATGATTGCAGCACTTATTTCTTGTGTGTTTGTTGTCATGCAGGCAAGATTGGTGCTCGGTCTGTCAGAACAAAAACCTACCTCGGACACTTTTTGCTCCTCTTCCTCCTCTCTTGTCTCCTCTTCCTCTTCCTCTGTTTCCCAGCCTGCTCAGATGCACAGCAATAGGAATACATGTTTGGTTGTTTCAGATACCTCGGTACTAGATGAGGTAGATGGTCTCAGTGTAGTTTTGGAAGAAAAAAAAAAGTCTGATATTCGTCCACCCTCTAATCCATCCGTGAGGCTCTCAGCTCTTGATTCTGTTTTGCAGTCCTTGGGGGCACAGGCACAAAAGCTTTTTAAGCACTCCTGCGAAGAAGCACCTTTGATGGAGCTGGCAAAGTGGGGCTTGGCAGTTGTAGCTAGAATAGTTGAGGATACACAGTCTTTACCTTCTGTCGCCCCTCACACCGTCCCCCCTCATGTTTGCTCTTTACTTGGCGAGGTGCAGGAATGTTTTGTTCTCTCTAATATATCTTGTGCTTGGCTTGGTGTACCAAACGTAAGTGCCTTGCGTCCCTTTATTGGTTTTTCGTTTGCTAATACACGTGTTGATTATGATCCTGTCTCGTGAAGAACTTGGAATGGATACATACGGAGTTGATTTTTATTTATCTAAGTTCCATCCATCCCACGATCGTCACATACGGAGTGGTAGACAGTTTGTTGAGTATATAACGGAGAGTAAAGTATAAGACGAGTACGCCAGCTTCCCCGTCTATTGGAAGCAGGTTCTACCGGTCTTCTCTCTCTCTCTCTCATTCTCTCTTTCTTTCTTTCTTTCTTTCTTTCTTTTTTCCTTTTTGCTTTCCTTCATTCCTTCTTCCCTTCCTGCTTTCCTTTTTATTTTTTCTTTTCTTTCTTTAATTTCTTTCTTCAATTTCTTTCTTTCTTTGTGCAACTTTTCTTTTTTGGTTATCTGCACATGCGTTTCTTTGTTTTGCTTGAACAGGCGATTTCGGCTGCAATCAAGAAGGGGGAGCCATACATGCACCAGCCAAAGCACAAGTTGCGACGAACCCAGCCCCAGCTAGCGGTTGCTTGGGAGGCGGGGGAGGCGGGGCTCTGGAAGTGTGAGCGTTGTGTCCCACCAACGTACCATGCAGAATCCGCAAGCAGCAGGGCTCACAAGTGTTTTTCTTCGGGCATCGCATTTACAGGCAAAGAGAGGCCCAATGCCCGAGTGCAGAGTTTTGAAATCAGCGCCGCCATTGACGACCAGCCCAACCGCCTGATCAGAAATTTGCAATTACTCCAAAAGGATGTCGAAGCGCGTGCAGGTTTATTTGAGTTCCAGTTGATGTGGGGGTCATTTTTGCGCAGAAGGGCTCCATTCAGTCGGGATGCGGATTGTGGTTATGTCCCCCCCTTGTCAAGGTTGATGGACAATGGGTGCAGCTGTATGTTCCGAGATGCTTGCACGGAGTTCGGTAACACCCCCCCCCCCCCCCCCCGCCTCGTCCCAAGGTTGCAGACACCGTGGTTCTCCAACCAATTTTTTGCTACAATGTCACGTCTTGTTTTTTTTTTGTTTTTTTTTGGAGGTGGCTTTTAAAAGTTTTTGCCTGTACTTTCAAAAGCATGACGTGACATTGCAGCCTGTTTTTCGCACAAGTCGAAAACAATTTTGCAATTTAGGACCCCTGTTTGCTCTCTCGGTCAGCGCCAGATGCCTTTGGCCGACATACGTACTTTCTGGACCAGACAATTTGGACAATTTTTGATTCACCCCTGGAAGGATTTGAAGCAAGCAGTGGTCCCTCCTTCTCGCCCGATTTGGACACGTTTGCAACGTCAGTTCCTCGTGGAGTTTCGACACAGTAAAGTCTGGGGTAAATGCCACTATTGTCGAGAATTTGCACAGAAATCGAACAGGCTCGTTGAATTACAAACAAGTGAGGGTAAGAGAGAGCTCACTTCAGAAGAAGAAAAAGAGAAAAAAAATTGAAAGAGAAATAAAAAAAAACCGAACACCATTTCAACGCTAAGGAAGACACGAAAGTTTTTGACGAACATTTACAGTTAGTTCAGGACGACCTTTCATATGTGTTGATGATTTTTGATTTTTCGCGAATGAGCGTGGGGGGTGGTAAGACTGCAGACGTTAACGATTGCATCGCAGTACTTTTAATGGGGGATGGGTTGGGTGGGATCAAGAGAAAGTACATTGACACCCTCCCCCTTCCTGACGACCCAGGACCCAATAACGATTTCTTTTTTTACCGGCATTGGCAAAACTGTATGCTGCAAAAGGTAATTCATGCACTGCCGGGCAAAAACAAAGTCATTCAATGGTCGGACGGTGGCAGAAAACATTTCAAGCAAAGGTTTGCACTTGCAGAGGCCAGCCTTACAAGAATTAAACATCCATGGCTGCAACATTTTTCCTGGCATTTTTGGCTATCTAATCATGGCAAAAGCCTATGCGATTCACACGCAGGAAAAATTGCACAAATGGTGGCATACATGGCCTTTCACAACGACTGGATTTGGGAAACCTCACGTGACCTTGCTTGGCTTATCAGAAACAAACTTTCTGATTCTGAGCATATGTTTTTTGAAGACAATATCAACCGAAATGATAAATACCGTCACCCGGTGAACGGTATTGATGATCTCGGTTGGTTTCATCATTTCGAGGCTACCACAACACCTGGTCTCCTGAAAATCAAACAACTTTCAAATTCAAACGAAATTGCTTTTCGTTTCACTACAGAGACAAAAGCAAAGACTGTTTTGAATACTCTTGCTGGTGATAAAGGGTTCTGGTGGCCCCAAGAGCTTGGTCTTCCTCCAGTTGCTCCTCGGCCGCTGCCGCGTCATCGTATAGCTCGAAGAGGCAGACAGCAACAGGCACGTACTAGAAATATTCGTCGTTAGTCAAGTTTTTAAAAACTTCATAGCTCACTCACTCTGAAGTCTAAGCATCCGCACCGGTTTTATGCTTGAAAAACATTATAAATATGCTAAACAAACTAGTATTAATATAATTCCATGCATAGTTTAAGTAGTCAGTGAGTATGTATAACTATTACAAGTGAGTGGCAAATAGTCTGCGTGTCACAGTGACTAGTGTACAACACGGTCACTGACTCTGAAGTCTAAGCTTCCGCACCGGTTTTATGCTTCAAAAACATTGTAAATATGCTAAACAAACTAGTATTAATGTAATTTCATGCATAGTTCAAGTTGGCAGTGAGTATGTATAACGAATACAAGTGAGTGGCAAGTAGTCTGAGTGTCACAGTGACTAGTGTAAAACACTGTCACTCAACTTGAAGTCTAAGCTTCCGCACCGGTTTTATGCTTCGAAAACATTGTAAATATGCTGAACAAACTAGTATTAATATAATTTCAAGCATAGTTCAAGTAGTAGATGAGTATGTATAACGACTATAAGTGAGTGGCTGCCACCAGTAGCAAACTTGAAAATTTCTAGTCAAATTTAAATTTGAATTTGAATTTGAAATAATATCATTAGAATTTAATAAATTAAATATAATTACATTGATTTTGATGTAAAACAACATAAAAACAAAGAAAAACCAAGCTCAGGCAACTCAAAACAACTATCTAGCAAATAAATTACAAACGGTCGAAAAACAACTGTAACGGCTATAAATTCAAATTTTTTTTAATGTTTTGTTTAAAATAGTTAAAATACATTAAAATCTTCAATTTGGTAATATATTCATTATTTTTTATATATTAGTTTTTTTTCTTGTACGGAATCTTGTTGTTTATCCTGTCCAATGACTTAGATAGACTTTCCCAAATGAAAATCTCGTACTTTCGACACGATTCTACCCACTACGGTCTGTCATGTGTCCCATGCATCGCACCCGGCCAGCCCACCTCGATCGGCGAAGCCGAGGCGACTTCAGCTCTTATCCACCATTCCGGCACCCGAGCAGGCTCTACCCTCTGGTTGGCAGTTGAAGGCACGCACGCGGCCTTGGAAACCCGTCTCAAGTCACTCTCTTGCCGGATTCTCCGCGGCGGCTCTACTCTACGTAGCTTGAACCCCGTGGGACTTGGCCACTGTCATTCCCACCGCTGAACGCTCCCCGATGTTTGCTCGCGATATGTTCGCTCTCCGCAAACCTTTCGCACTGCTCATTCCTCAGGACTTGGTCCACTGCGTCCCCGATGACACTATTCCACAGAAGATCGTCGAACAATGCCGCAAGATCCTGTTCCTCGACGATAACCTCGTCTGGCTCGTCCACGAACTTGGAATGGAGCAACACTACATCTATCCTCTCGTCGCCACATCGCACGCTCAGCGCGTCACGCGCCAACAGATCATCAACGCGCAACGACAAGATAGTCTCACGGCCCCTCTCTGTACTGAAGACATTGTTTCCGTCTTCGCCGGCTCCGCCGAACTGACCCTTCGACAAGGCATCGCTGTCAACATTGACTCCGAACAGTCTACCGTTAAGGTTTACGTCCCAGAAGAGCTGTGCCGCCCCCTTATTAACTATGCCCACGTCATGCAGAATCACGCCAAAGCGCCGACGCTCGTCCCTTTGATTAGCAGCGCTACGTTTGGTTGCGCACAGACTGTACGGATATCATGCACCATGACGTCCTCGCCGCCCTCCGCGACTGCCACTTTTGCCAACTAGTCCACGCCCGCCTGACCCTTAACCACGGCCGCTACTCATCGCTTACGTGGACACATCAAGGATAGGGCATCGGCCTCGACCATGTTCACATCGGCATCCCCGGCGTCACCTCTCAGTACATACTGACCATCGTCGATCTCTTCTCGGGATTCCTCCAATTTATCCCGTGCATCTCCACGTCCGCGGAAGAAACAGTGGAGCTCATTCTCAACCGATGGGCCTACATCTTTGGTTTTCCGGAATCCATCTTCTCCGATTATCATAGTTCTTTCGTTGGCACGTTGGCCAAACGATTTTGCAGCGTAGCCGGCCTCGAATGGCTCACCACCGCGCCCTACTCGCATCATCAACTCGGCTACGTCGAATGCCGCCACAAGGCCATCCGCACGGCCATTCAGTTTCTCCCCAAGCCAGAAAAGACCAACTGGCGAAGCATCATCCCTTCTCTTTCCTTCGCTCAGAACACATACGTATATACAGCGACCGGCACTACCGCCTTTGAAGGAATGCTCGCCCGCAAGCCCCGCTGCACGTTGGACTTCTTCGACTCGCCGGAGATTGTCAATGCCCGCGCCACCGCCTCCAGCGCTGCCCTCGACGCCTCACCGACACTGTTAATACAGTCGGCCGAACAGATCGGTATGCTGAACAGCGCCCGCACCGCCGTCACAGCTTACGTCAGCGCGTACACCACCGTTACCCGCGCCCGGTCCGTCGCTCAAAAGAACAAAGGCCGCCGCAAGGCTGTCAAGGAATGGAAAGTGGACGACACAGTCTCCGTCTACCGCCCCAAGCATTCCAAAAAGACATTCCAGCCTCTTCCGTTTTCAAGTTCGACGGCCCCTACACCATCGTTGAGCAGGTAAGCTCCAACTGCTTCAAGCTGCGTCATCTCAAGACCAACAAGGTATTGAAACGCATCGACCGCTCACACCTCGCTCCGTATACTGCACCCACTAACGGCCTCGCCCCGCTCAACACAGTCGCAGTAGACGATCACGACGACGACTCAGTCAACTACACCATCGGCGAAGTCGTTGCATTCATCGACCGCGATCAGGTTAAACTTGGCATCGTTTTGGATGAGGACCCAGAGAACGAGGAAAACGACCTCGTAGTTCATCAGCTCGGTACGACCTCAGACAAGAACCCTCTCTTCCGTTCCATCCACGAAGATACGAAGGGCCAAACCACTATCCAACGCTGGGGTAATCCCTTACCTACCTGGAAGCCCCTTCTCTTCGACACCACCAACGATCAGGCCTAGGTCGTCCATCGACACATCGAGTGGCGCACTCACAAGACCAACAAAGACAAAGGCCGACTCCCCGCCAGCGTTCTTAAAAGTCTCAAAGGCCCTCTCATCACCGGCGAATCCTTCCCACTGCACATCTTCCAAAAAGGTAAGCAGGCAACATCGAAGGAGTAGCAACCTCAACTCTGGTCGTGGCGTAGCTTGTCTAGGGACGATGGCGGGCCAAGTGGGAAAAGCGCAGGGCTGTGGCGGGTGAAGCCGGTACGATGGGTAAAACCCACTTGAGAGTGTCCCCGTAAGTCCTTGATCGCCTTTTATGCCTGCATGTCAACGATCATCCTCATCGAACCTGAACACCTCAGTGACTATATCGGCATGGCATAATTGGTGCATTAAATTTCGTTTATCTCGGCTGTGCGATACATGGCCACCTAGCTTCCTACGGCTCGACGTCAGCTCCCCGATATCAACGCATCGTTATGGGGGGGGAGCTATCAGACTGAGCATTTTAATGACAGGCCAAAACCACTACCGTTGACATTTTACTGTTTTTGACTAACCATTTAAATTATCCTCTGCAAGAAGTTTCGACTTCACTAACTAGTTTTCGAGTTGTCAAGGAATGACTCAAAACGATTTAATCAAAGTTTTTACAGCACTTATCACTTTTTCCTACTCCACTGTTTTTTCCCCTGATTTCCCGAAAAATCACAAAATACTGTAAATTTGTGGGACATGCAGTCAAGAGAAGCGAAAAATCATTGTTGTCGTGAAGAGAAACACAATCTAGGTTTTTACATCAGACAGGATAAACAACAAGATTCCGTACAAGAAAAAAAGCTAATATATAAAAAAATAATGAATATGCTACCAAATTGAAGATTTTAATGTATTTTAACTATTTTGAACAAAAAATTTAAAAAAAATTTGAATTTATAGCCGTTACAGTTGTTTTTCGACCGTTTGTAATTTATTTGCTAGATAGTTGTTTTGAGTTGCCTGAGCTTGGTTTTTCTTTGTTTTTATGTTGTTTTACATCAAAATCAATGTAATTATATTTAATTTATTAAATTCTAATGATATTATTTCAAATTCAAATTCAAATTTAAATTTGACTAGAAATTTTCAAGTTTGCTACTGGTGGCAGCCACTCACTTATAGTCGTTATACATACTCATCGACTACTTGAACTATGCTTGAAATTATATTAATACTAGTTTGTTCAGCATATTTACAATGTTTTTGAAGCATAAAACCGGTGCGGAAGCTTAGACTTCAAGTTGAGTGACAGTGTTTTACACTAGTCACTGTGACACTCAGACTACTTGCCACTCACTTGTATTCGTTATACATACTCACTGCCAACTTGAACTATGCATGAAATTACATTAATACTAGTTTGTTTAGCATATTTACAATGTTTTTGAAGCATAAAACCGGTGCGGAAGCTTAGACTTCAGAGTCAGTGACCGTGTTGTACACTAGTCACTGTGACACTCAGACTATTTGCCACTCACTTGTAATAGTTATACATACTCACTGACTACTTAAACTATGCATGGAATTATATTAATACTAGTTTGTTTAGCATATTTATAATATTTTTGTATTAAAATTTCATTCCGGAATAAAAGTGTAATCATATTAATGTTAGTGACATTTTACTCAGAAAAAACCAAAATATTTGTCAGACTAAGTTTTAAGTTTAATATTTGCGTCGATGTTTAGAGCAATGAGGGCTCTTAGTTTTACTGTAGTCTGATTCGCAATCATACTCGCTATCAGATGATTTTTTATGTGAATGGTTATTTTCATTCATGTTCAGAGCAATGAGGGCTCTTTGTTTTAGTGTAGTCTGACTCACAATCAGACTCGCTACCAGATGATTTGTGATGTGAACGATGGGAGTGCTTGGCGCGTTTATGTGCACGGCGCGGTTCAGGGGAATCTGATGCTTCAGAACGATAACGAGGCAAGCCTTTACTCGAAGCTGAAACAAACAACAAGATCAAAAATCAGATTGAAAATAACAGAAGTTGCGAAATTACCGCGCGTCTCTTTCAAAATATCACTCTGCGCGGTGACGCTTACAAGCTGCACCTTTGCTACTTTTCTAGATACTTTGCCGCATTGGACTCAGCTTTCTGAAGAGCAGTGGTAAGCTGTTTTACATTTGCATCGGCTTCGCGAAGCTTGTTCTCCACAGTTTCCAGGTCGGCGTCATTTGACGCGTTCTCAACGTATTCAGCTAACTGCTTCTTGTAATCAGTGATTTCCTGAACAAGCATAATGATTTTCATAGAAGTGGAAAACACACAAAGGCGTAAACCTTTCGCAAGTCAGCGTTGACCTGTTTGTTGCGTGCGTTACACTAAAAAAAAAAAAAAAAATAAAAAAAAAAGTGATAAAACGCAAGAAGAGAAAAAATAGTTAATACCCTTCTGGATTTGTCCAAGTCGTTGGTGAGCTTCTGGATGTTGGTGGACAGTTTCTCTTGCACAACCAATTCTTTTTTTCGTGCAGCCAAGTCGTTGGTGAGCTTCTGGATGCAGGCTGACATTTTTTCTTGTGCAGCGTTCATTTTGCTCACTTTTTTTTGTTCTTCAGCCAAATCTTGTTTGCATTGTTTCAGCTCACTTTGCGAGGCCAGTTTGGCCCTCCGCTCGTCATCGACTAATTTAATCGTATCGTCGAAAAAATTTTTAGCTTCTTTATCACCATCGCAAAGGCTTTTGATGGTTGAATGAGCTGCCTCAAGTTTGGCTTTCAAAGCCAGGACCTCGGCTTTTGCTTCCATAGCGTCCTGCAAGTACTGCTTACTAGAGTTAGCATGAGCATCAGACCGAACAGATTCGTCATCATCCGAAATCAACCCGTTAGTGCTCTTATTCTTCCTGACAAGATGCTGGTCACTGAGTTGAAAAAGCTTTGCCACACTCTTTACCACTTCCTCGGTCAGCGGCTTGGATTTTTCTGTAAAAAAAGACAGCACTTTCTCATCTCGATTCAACACATCTTGAAACGCGCGAGGAACAGGAGCATGGATCCAATCTGCTGTGGAACGGAGGACTTTTACAACGTTGCTTGAGTTTCGGTAGACAAATACAAAACGATAATAATTACGGTCAATCTTATCTTCGTCCGCTGCTTTAACGAACCTCTTGAGTCCTTTCCAAAGACAGATCAATCAAGGCTGGATCCAAGCCTAGCAACTTAGCGACCTCCTCCTTCCTCGATCTGCCCTTTTCAACAACCACTTTTAAGTCGCAGGGAAAGTTACAGTTCTGTAACAACAAAACTTATCGTTAGCAGTAATGGCTGCTGATTTTTGAGACTCGTCACGGGCAGCGAAAGCAGCGTTGATTGTGTGGCTACTCTGATCTACACTGCGATAGCTCTCCTCCAGTACTAAGTCTTGCAAAGCTGGTGCGACATGAGCTGGTTGAGCAGCTACCACAACAAAAGAACAATAATTGTAGGGCAAAAACAAACAACCCAAGATGTGCAGTGGAACCTTGGGTTGCTGCTGGTAGTAGTCCAGTGCTTGCATCTTGTGCAGTGTCGCCCATAGTGGACTTCAAGCAGCTTACTCTCAACTTGACTCTCGAGTTTTTCTAAGTCTCAAACGCAACACAACCCGCCGCGCCAAAAAAAAAGGTTGCGTCGAAGTTTTGTCAACCGACTTTTTGTTCCAACCAACACCCGCAATGTCACCCTTATTTTGTGGTGTTTTTCCAAAACTCTCGTCCGGTCCGGTTTTTCCCTTTTTTTTTGGCGGTTGATGCAAAAATAACCAAAACTGACAACATGTCCACTTTGCAGAGTCTTGTTGCTGTGTTGTTGTATCTTTTGTACTTGCTGTGCATGTCTATTTACACACATTCTTGAGGTGTTTTCACTTTCTCTTCCGTTTGTGTTGTTTGTGGGCTTTTGTGGATGCTTATTGCCTTCAGGCCGACATGCTGGGAAACAAAAAGCGGCCTTGGCGGGAGGTGCATCAAGATCAAGCAAGATATGAGGCCAAGGTATGCTGTGCTTGCTTCTTTGCGTGCTGACAACTTTTTTGACATGATTGCAGCACTTATTTCTTGTGTGTTTGTTGTCATGCAGGCAAGATTGGTGCTCGGTCTGTCAGAACAAAAACCTACCTCGGACACTTTTTGCTCCTCTTCCTCCTCTCTTGTCTCCTCTTCCTCTTCCTCTGTTTCCCAGCCTGCTCAGATGCACAGCAATAGGAATACATGTTTGGTTGTTTCAGATACCTCGGTACTAGATGAGGTAGATGGTCTCAGTGTAGTTTTGGAAGAAAAAAAAAAGTCTGATATTCGTCCACCCTCTAATCCATCCGTGAGGCTCTCAGCTCTTGATTCTGTTTTGCAGTCCTTGGGGGCACAGGCACAAAAGCTTTTTAAGCACTCCTGCGAAGAAGCACCTTTGATGGAGCTGGCAAAGTGGGGCTTGGCAGTTGTAGCTAGAATAGTTGAGGATACACAGTCTTTACCTTCTGTCGCCCCTCACACCGTCCCCCCTCATGTTTGCTCTTTACTTGGCGAGGTGCAGGAATGTTTTGTTCTCTCTAATATATCTTGTGCTTGGCTTGGTGTACCAAACGTAAGTGCCTTGCGTCCCTTTATTGGTTTTTCGTTTGCTAATACACGTGTTGATTATGATCCTGTCTCGTGAAGAACTTGGAATGGATACATACGGAGTTGATTTTTATTTATCTAAGTTCCATCCATCCCACGATCGTCACATACGGAGTGGTAGACAGTTTGTTGAGTATATAACGGAGAGTAAAGTATAAGACGAGTACGCCAGCTTCCCCGTCTATTGGAAGCAGGTTCTACCGGTCTTCTCTCTCTCTCTCTCTCATTCTCTCTTTCTTTCTTTCTTTCTTTCTTTCTTTTTTCCTTTTTGCTTTCCTTCATTCCTTCTTCCCTTCCTGCTTTCCTTTTTATTTTTTCTTTTCTTTCTTTAATTTCTTTCTTCAATTTCTTTCTTTCTTTGTGCAACTTTTCTTTTTTGGTTATCTGCACATGCGTTTCTTTGTTTTGCTTGAACAGGCGATTTCGGCTGCAATCAAGAAGGGGGAGCCATACATGCACCAGCCAAAGCACAAGTTGCGACGAACCCAGCCCCAGCTAGCGGTTGCTTGGGAGGCGGGGGAGGCGGGGCTCTGGAAGTGTGAGCGTTGTGTCCCACCAACGTACCATGTAGAATCCGCAAGCAGCAGGGCTCACAAGTGTTTTTCTTCGGGCATCGCATTTACAGGCAAAGAGAGGCCCAATGCCCGAGTGCAGAGTTTTGAAATCAGCGCCGCCATTGACGACCAGCCCAACCGCCTGATCAGAAATTTGCAATTACTCCAAAAGGATGTCGAAGCGCGTGCAGGTTTATTTGAGTTCCAGTTGATGTGGGGGTCATTTTTGCGCAGAAGGGCTCCATTCAGTCGGGATGCGGATTGTGGTTATGTCCCCCCCTTGTCAAGGTTGATGGACAATGGGTGCAGCTGTATGTTCCGAGATGCTTGCACGGAGTTCGGTAACACCCCCCCCCCCCCCCCCGCCTCGTCCCAAGGTTGCAGACACCGTGGTTCTCCAACCAATTTTTTGCTACAATGTCACGTCTTGTTTTTTTTTGTTTTTTTTTTAGGTGGCTTTTAAAAGTTTTTGCCTGTACTTTCAAAAGCATGACGTGACATTGCAGCCTGTTTTTCGCACAAGTCGAAAACAATTTTGCAATTTAGGACCCCTGTTTGCTCTCTCGGTCAGCGCCAGATGCCTTTGGCCGACATACGTACTTTCTGGACCAGACAATTTGGACAATTTTTGATTCACCCCTGGAAGGATTTGAAGCAAGCAGTGGTCCCTCCTTCTCGCCCGATTTGGACACGTTTGCACCGTCAGTTCCACGTGGAGTTTCGACACAGTAAAGTCTGGGGTAAATGCCACTATTGTCGAGAATTTGCACAGAAATCGAACAGGCTCGTTGAATTACAAACAAGTGAGGGTAAGAGAGAGCTCACTTCAGAAGAAGAAAAAGAGAAAAAAAATTGAAAGAGAAATAAAAAAAACCGAACACCATTTCAACGCTAAGGAAGACACGAAAGTTTTTGACGAACATTTACAGTTAGTTCAGGACGACCTTTCATATGTGTTGATGATTTTTGATTTTTCGCGAATGAGCGTGGGGGGTGGTAAGACTGCAGACGTTAACGATTGCATCGCAGTACTTTTAATGGGGGATGGGTTGGGTGGGATCAAGAGAAAGTACATTGACACCCTCCCCCTTCCTGACGACCCAGGACCCAATAACGATTTCTTTTTTTACCGGCATTGGCAAAACTGTATGCTGCAAAAGGTAATTCATGCACTGCCGGGCAAAAACAAAGTCATTCAATGGTCGGACGGTGGCAGAAAACATTTCAAGCAAAGGTTTGCACTTGCAGAGGCCAGCCTTACAAGAATTAAACATCCATGGCTGCAACATTTTTCCTGGCATTTTTGGCTATCTAATCATGGCAAAAGCCTATGCGATTCACACGCAGGAAAAATTGCACAAATGGTGGCATACATGGCCTTTCACAACGACTGGATTTGGGAAACCTCACGTGACCTTGCTTGGCTTATCAGAAACAAACTTTCTGATTCTGAGCATATGTTTTTTGAAGACAATATCAACCGAAATGATAAATACCGTCACCCGGTGAACGGTATTGATGATCTCGGTTGGTTTCATCATTTCGAGGCTACCACAACACCTGGTCTCCTGAAAATCAAACAACTTTCAAATTCAAACGAAATTGCTTTTCGTTTCACTACAGAGACAAAAGCAAAGACTGTTTTGAATACTCTTGCTGGTGATAAAGGGTTCTGGTGGCCCCAAGAGCTTGGTCTTCCTCCAGTTGCTCCTCGGCCGCTGCCGCGTCATCGTATAGCTCGAAGAGGCAGACAGCAACAGGCACGTACTAGAAATATTCGTCGTTAGTCAAGTTTTTAAAAACTTCATAGCTCACTCACTCTGAAGTCTAAGCATCCGCACCGGTTTTATGCTTGAAAAACATTATAAATATGCTAAACAAACTAGTATTAATATAATTCCATGCATAGTTTAAGTAGTCAGTGAGTATGTA
Organism: Paulinella micropora; assembly: GCA_019918135.1. Lineage (NCBI taxonomy): Eukaryota > Cercozoa > Imbricatea > Euglyphida > Paulinellidae > Paulinella > Paulinella micropora. Next base: position 81,100 of record WBZZ01002911.1, read on the forward strand.
TAACTATTACAAGTGAGTGGCAAATAGTCTGCGTGTCACAGTGACTAGTGTACAACACGGTCACTGACTCTGAAGTCTAAGCTTCCGCACCGGTTTTATGCTTCAAAAACATTGTAAATATGCTAAACAAACTAGTATTAATGTAATTTCATGCATAGTTCAAGTTGGCAGTGAGTATGTATAACGAATACAAGTGAGTGGCAAGTAGTCTGAGTGTCACAGTGACTAGTGTAAAACACTGTCACTCAACTTGAAGTCTAAGCTTCCGCACCGGTTTTATGCTTCGAAAACATTGTAAATATGCTGAACAAACTAGTATTAATATAATTTCAAGCATAGTTCAAGTAGTCGATGAGTATGTATAACGACTATAAGTGAGTGGCTGCCACCAGTAGCAAACTTGAAAATTTCTAGTCAAATTTAAATTTGAATTTGAATTTGAAATAATATCATTAGAATTTAATAAATTAAATATAATTACATTGATTTTGATGTAAAACAACATAAAAACAAAGAAAAACCAAGCTCAGGCAACTCAAAACAACTATCTAGCAAATAAATTACAAACGGTCGAAAAACAGCTGTAACTGCTATAAATTCAATTTTTTTTAAATTTTGTTCAAAATAGTTAAAATACATTAAAATCTTCAATTTGGTAGTATATTCATTATTTTTTATATATTAGTTTTTTTTCTTGTACGGAATCTTGTTGTTTATCCTGTCCAATGACTTAGATAGACTTTCCCAAATGAAAATCTCGTACTTTCGAACTAGGCTCTTGAACCAAGAACTTGGACTTGAAGCCCTCCTTCAAGTGCTACTCGTTCAACTTATATGTAATTTGGATGAATTTAGTGTGATGGTACACGGAACTTAACGAGTTATGATAATTTTTTATACTTATTTTTTTGTTGTATAGATCTAAATCAGATGCTTTGCTTGCCATATTCAACTCAAAAATTAAATTTGAATTTGAAATATACGCAACGGTAATATTTTTGAATATTTTACAATGCAATAATAAAATTTGATTTTTTTATTTTTTATCAGGAAAGTATGGTGCGCAAATCTACACTTGTCAAGCTTTCATTTAGTTAGTGAAAACCGCATGTTTTTATCTGTTTTAGTTACTTAGTTCTGCGTACCATCCGGTAAGACGTTCTGACAGTGTTTTTCAGTAAAAAAGTTGGGATAAAAAATTTCGATAGGGCGCCACCTCCATTTTTCAACCTGGCCCTGCCTGTTTTTTCTATCTCGTGTACTTGAAGGGGCGTGCGGCTTTTTATCTATTTTAATACTAATTCGATTTTCATAATTTTCATTCAAGCAATGCCGAAAAGCAACCTCCCAGGCCATAAGAGAAGAAGGAGATTGGGGGTTACCAGGAAGCGTTCCTTTGCGGCGGAGAAGTCTGGCCCTGCGAAGCGTCTTGCCCAGCGTTCCCGCACCGTAGCCCTGGAGGAGAAGTCGAAGCACCGCCACCCCAACGCCAGCCCACAGCCAGACCCCCCCCCCCCCTACGCCCCCACGTTCTATTCTGGCCCCCCCAACTTCAAGCCCAGTCAAGACAAGAACGAGAACTTCTTCTCTCTTTTCTCCTTTTCTTCTGCCCCTCCTTCTTCTCCTTCTCAGCCCTCCTCTCTTCCTGCTCCTCCCTCTACTCCCTCCGTTAGTGTAGTTCAGGAGAGAGGTGAGCTATTAAATCGTTCTATTTTTTCCCCTCCCACCCCCACCCCCACCCCCACTCCAAAAGCACAAGTCAAACTCGTGTTTGCACACACACGCACAGCTTCCCCTCCTCCACCTCATTCTCACGACTTACACAGTTAGGTAGTGGCAAAGCAGAGGCAGATGTAGAGGAGGAAGTGATAGTAGAAGACAAGTTGAGACACGCATTAATATGCACACACAAACTCGTACAACGCATTGAGTGGAGAGACGAAAAGATAGTAGTTTTACCCTTTTTTAGTTGCCTTGCAATCTCTCTCTCTCTCTCTTTTTTTTCTCCCTTCTTCTTCTTCCTCTTCTTCTTTTTCTTCTTCTTCCACTTCTTCTTTTTTTCTTCTTTTTTTTCTTTTTTTTCTTTTCTTTTCTTTCTTTTCTTTCTTTTCTTTCTCTCTCTTTCTCTCTCTCTCTCTCTCTCTCTGTCTCTCTCTTTCTCTGGTGAGTGGAAAGTTTTTTTCAGTATGCACATTAATTTTTTTTTATTACATTTTTTTTTCTTTTTCTTTTTTAAGCTCCGGGGTTTTTAGTTGCTGAAGCACAAGAAGACTGTGACGGAGACCGTGGTGGAGCAGTTCCGGTTAAAGTGCAGACAGGCAGTCAGCTAGTGTAGACTTTGATGCAGTTATGAGCTATTTTTACGAGTTGTTAAAAGATAGTAAATTAGTAGAAGGTGAGGATAGTAATAAATTAAAAGAGATACATTTAGCTCTCGGCGGGGACGGGCGGAAGACAGGCGCAAATCTACGATCCGTTGTGTTAGCCGCCAAGCTTTTCCCGGTTGATGTCAACGGTAAGCCACTACTAGCACCTATGCCTACCCCTACCTCGCAAGATGCGCTCTTCCCTTTGCTAATTGCTATTGCTGTTGACATTCAAGACAACAAAAAAAATTGATTTTTCTGTTTTGGTTGGAATTTCAGTTTTGGTTGGAATTTTGATTTTGGGTGAAAATTTGAATTTTTCAAATTAACGGCTATATTCGTCCGCAAAATATCGTAAATTTTCGCGAAATGTTACCGTTAAATTTGAAAATTTGAATTTTTGTCACAAAAATGAAAAACTGTCACAAAAATGAAAATCTGACACAAAAACTCAAAACTAATTTTTTTTGTTGTCTTGAATGTCAACAGCAATAAGTGTAACGAAAAGCAGGAAGAGCTGGAGGTAGTGTGTCAAGATGTGCTTGACCGGCTGGAGAAAGTGCAGGACGCAGGCGGATGGAAACATCCAACCACAGGTGTCACTTTACCTATTAAACTCTTTGTGATTGGCGATATGAAATAGTTTCTGGAGTGTAACGGTCATAAGTCCGCCAACTCCAAGGACTTCTGCATGTACTGCTTCTGCTGGGAAGAAAATATGTATGATCTCACCGCGAAACATGCGATTACTAGGTTGTCTAACTTCAAGCCGGGAGAGGCAGGCAAGAAGCATGACGAATCTTGTTTCATTTCATACCTATTGAGCAACATCTACCGGATTTGTTACACATGATGCTGAGAGTATCAGGTCGTTTTGCAGCTGCTCTAATTAGGGAGATAATTGAAGGCATGCCAAAGACGCAGTGGCTAGGCGGTGAGCTTACGGAAGAGTGGCGGAATCACGAGGACCGGGTGCGAGAGTTTGAGCGTTTGCTTCGCAACGATCCGATACCGGGCGCGGCCGCGCGGCCCCGGTTCTAGGCTTGTGTCTGGTGTAAAAATTAGGTGGAATGATGATCTTCAAGGTGGCCGCGGTGACTACGAGTGGACTGGCTTGGATCGCGGCACAACTTTGCGTGCTTTGTTTAATGAAATCAAGAATGGTAAGCTTGACTTTGCAAACTTGTTGTTGCTAGGCCGCTGGAAGCGCATCAAGAAGTTCTGGCATCTTATGGCACAAGCAGTTTGAGGTACTTGATTCTAATCATTTCTTCACTGCGAACAGGCTGAGCAATGGGAGAATCAGATAAGGGATATCTTCAGTGTCATGACTGATACTAGTCATGCCGGTAACAATTTGAAACCGCATCCTCAGCTGCAGGAAGGTGGGCAGTGGAAATGTAAAGAGATGCTTCCCACGTCACTTGTGTTCTGGCGGCACACGACTGACATGAAGGCGGCGGAGCGGGATCAACGCAGTTGGGTAAGAAAGGAAGGTGACAAGACAGTGAGGCGGGCGGAGGATGGCACGGTAGTGATGTGGAAAGATGTTTGTCCGCAGCCTACTTACTTGGCCACTTTTATTACTCCATACATTCACTTGCTCTACAATCACGTGGCCGCATTGCTCAAGTTGCATCACACTCTCTACTTTTACACTTGCCAATCATTAGAGTTACTGAACAACTTGCAGTCTTTGTTTTACTTCTTGCGTAATAGCAGGCGCGCGTCTTGGATGGAAGAGCTACTTACCGCTCACTACCGCGCCCGATATCTGTCTCTGTTCTTGAAGGAAGCAACAGGCTGGCAGCTGCAGCAATGGAAGTTTGAATGTAAAAGTTGTGGCAAGCGTTACTTTTACTAGGGCTGTTACGATAAGCATGTTGCTGTATGCAGACACT
>WBZZ01002912.1:0-7500 GCA_019918135.1 Paulinella micropora
TTATGTATATGCATGTATGTATGTATGTATGTATGTATGTATGTATGTAATGTATGTATGTATGTATGTATGTATGTATGTATGTATGTATGTATGTATATGCATGTATGTATGTATGTATGTATTGTATGTATGCATGTATGTATGTATCTATGTATCTATGTATGTATCTATGTATGTTTGTATGTATGTTTGTATGTAATGTATGTATGTATGTATGTATGTATGTATGTATGTATGTATGTATGTATGTATGTATGTTATGCATGTATGTATTTAGCATTATTGCCGCTCGTAGGCATAAGTGGAAAGCTTAAGAGATCAAATGAAAGTACATAATGTTATTTACAGTTATCTATCTATCTATTTATCTATCTATTTATCTATCTATTTATCTATCTATCTGTCTGTCTATCTATCTATCTGTCTATCTATCTATCTATATATCTATCCATCCATCCATCCATCTTTCTTTCTTTCTTTCTTTCTATCTTCATAAACTTACCTTCTACAGATGTGTGTACGTATGTCTTGCTAGGCACGTTCTCGAGATCACATCCACCAAGTGTTTCAAGACTTGTTTCCCAAGCTCAAGGCGGCAGAAAGGGCCGCATAAATCGTTAAGCTTAAAACTTGAAATATCATGCATGTCCTGATTTATTGCTGTTGACATTCAAGACAACAACAAAAATTAGTTTTTCATTTTTGTGTCAGATTTTCATTTTTGTGACAGTTTTTCATTTTTGTGACAAAAATTCAAATTTTCAAATTTAACGGTAACATTTCGCGAAAATTTACGATATTTTGCGGACGAATATAGCAGTTAATTTGAAAAATTCAAATTTTCACCCAAAATCAAAATTCCAACCAAAACTGAAATTCCAACCAAAACAGAAAAATCAATTTTTTTTGTTGTCTTGAATGTCAACAGCAATATATCAGTAGAAGTGAAAATCGTTGAACAGTCGACCGAGTCGAAGTCGGAAAGGAACTTTCACAAAATTATGAAAGTGGAAAGCTGAGTCCTGGACACTGTATTGGACTGTACCGGGTATTACTAAAATTTCAGTTTTTTTTTTTGTTTTTTTTTTTTTTTTTTTTTTTTTTTTTTCGGACTCCACTAAACTTGAACGCCGAGTCTGAACGTCCGGTCCCACATGAAGATGTCACGCGGGCTTTATTTCAGTCAACTCGTAGTAGTGAGTGCTTCTCAGTGATTGGACTGAGCTGAAACCTGGCGGGAATCATCCAAGAAGCCGGGCCGCCACAGTGGCACTTGAACACATGATCATGGCCGACGATGAGTATGATATGATCAGATATCAACTAGTCTATCATTATTACTGAATAACTCAAGGACGGTTAATAGTTGAAGTTGACTCGACGGTTCTCAGTCACGGTTGCTGACTGAAGTTCAATTTGAAGTTGCTTTGGGAAGCTACCCATCGTGGAAGCTTTACCGACCCCTTTCTGAGTTTATCCTGGCTACCTGGCAAGACTACCAACGCAGTATGGAAACGCACTTTAATAACTCATATAATAAAAGAACTGACGCTTTGACTTCCACGTCACAGACTGACTAACTTAGGTATATGTCTTACGCATTTCGGTTGACATTGGCATTATTGACTGTCCGGCATATTGATAAATCAACTGCCTAAGTAACGGTGAATCATGTTAAATTGAAATAGTAACTTTCAAGAATTATATAGATATATATTTTAAAACTATATATATAAAAACGGTAGGGGTGTGAGGAAACAAGTGAAAAGAAAGGAAAGCGAGCTGTATGCGATAAAATAAGACCGTCCTTCGTTTTCGCCCACTCGTCACCAGAAAAGTCAGGAATTCTCGCCACCGGCCACCACGAGGCCTGGGGGCTAGTCAAGCTCTCCGCGTAGCTCATCGCCATCGTGCGCATAGCAGTCTTCCGTTGCGCCCTCATCGATTTCCCATTCTTCCTGTTCTGTATCATCATCCAGTGATCTTCCTCGACCTCCCGAAGCTGTTCTATTTCCTGTCTCGGGTATCGTCCATGTTTTAGCTTTAGAAACTCCGCGCGGTTGATTCCCCATTCCGTATACTGATCTATGACCCGATCCCAGTGTACGGAGTCCAGCCACGACATCGATCGAAGATTCCACTGCTTCCAGTCCGGCATCGACAATACTAAACAACTCACACAAAGCGAGAACAAAAACACAAAACATAGGTGAAACACCGGGCCGTAGTCATTCCGGTTCACCCGCAATGATAACCGTAAATTTGTTGAGCAAATAAGTAAACTGCTCGCGCGGTAACGGTTTGGTGAGTAAATCTCCTATCTGCTTTTTAGTTCCTACCTTTATAAACTTTATCACTCCATCTCTCTGAAGGTGATGAATGAAGTGTAATTCGAGAGGCAAATGTTTGGTGCGGGGTCCGGATAATCCTCTTTCACCCGCGAGAATTGTTTGCGAATTATCCTCGAAAATTTCTACTGCACCTTTTTGCGGAATTCCGAGTTCCTGTCTGACATGATCTATTGCTAGTCCTTCTCTTATGCATTCAGCAGCAGCGTAAATCTCCGCGTCATTTGAACTAAGTGCTATCCTACTCTGTCTTTTTGAAAGCCAACTATTGGGTCTCCTCCCCACAAGATTATAAAACCTGTGCGAGACTTACCCGTCTTTAGACAGACTTTGTGAGCGGCATCGGGAACGGATTTTGGCCCGTTAAATGCTATACCGCGAAAAGATTTGATTAAATAGCGTATGATTCTGCCTTACATAGCGTAAGTTACTCCCTTGTCTATGGTTTGCATGACGCTTGCAGCGTTAAGAGCTTGTTCGATATCTGGTCTTGTCATCTTGGCTAAATATAGCAAACTGCCTACTATACTCGGAATAGACATTTTACGTAAAGCTGCATCTTCCGACATTGCTTCCGGTGTTTGGTCTACCGCGCGCGGTAGCATGTCTAACAAATTGTATTTGTGATGTCACTGCAGGCAAACAAGGTTCTGCAGACTCTAAATATTGGATTAAACGAGATTGGAGATCAAGGTGCAGCAGCGTTTGCAGACGCGCTGAAGGTACCTGCAGGGCCTTTAATTGCTGTTGCGCCTGCCCCGATGTTGTTGTTGTAGAGGATGAGTGTAGCCAGGCTCGTGTTCACCTAATATCATTCACAGTATCACGCTGATATTCTTGCATGCTACCGCGCTGGGGTACTGACCGGACGAGAATTTGCGTATCCTGTCTCACGTAAAATTTGCAATTGGTATTTTCTTTGGTGCAAAACGATTCTGCCTTTCTCATGCACTATCTCTATCCCTTTGAATTCCTTTGCGACTCCTAGCCTTTTGAGTGGGTAGTACCGTTCTAACGCAGACGCGAATTTTTCATAGGCTTCTTTGTTAGGTGCGGAAAATATTAAATCATCCACATGAAATACTCCGATTATCGCTTCTCTTATAGGCTTGTCCTTCTCTACGAACATGCATAAGTCGGAGTCTAACAGCCTAAATCCTAGCTTTACTAACTTAGGGGCTAGTATGTCATACCACCTTCTACCTGCCTGAGGCGCACCATATAACGCTCCATCAACACGCAATATCATCCCCTCCTTCCCCTCTCTATCCATTGCTTCGGGTGGGTAGGCAAATACGGGATCTTGCATGCGGGCATTTAAGTAAGCATTTTTGAAATCAATTCCGTGAAGCTTATTACCATGCCAGGCAGTTAGTTTGGCAAGCATGAGCAATGAGCGATGTGAGGCACAAGGGACAAACAATTGGTCTGGGTTGAAACTAACTCCTGGCTCTAACATGTCTCCTCTTAAAGCTAATCTAGACTTAACAAACTTCCTTCCGTTCTCGTCTATCTTTACTTTGTGAACCCATGTGAGCCTAACTATCATGCTACAACCAGCCTTTTTGGCTTCGCTAAAGTTAACCCATGTGTATGTCTTAAAGTCCTTAAGAGATTGAATCTCTTTCTTCATGCTACTTTGTTTCCTGTCTGTCTCTCATAAAATGCTACCGCCTGCTTAATGCAGTCAATAAATTCGTTCTTCTGCGCAAGATAATAATCCTTAATAAACAACGAGGAATCGTCTGTGACCGAAAATTTATGTCTCTTACCGTGTATTGACCGTGCTGACCACGTTCCGGTGTCTATGCGTAATACTACTCCTGGCTTACTAGCTCTCTCTATCTTATTAACTTTAAACCTAGGCAACTGCTTTGCCTTACCTATCATGAATGATTCGCAAAATTCTACTTTCTTCTCATCTCCTACTAGCTTTATGCCTAATGCATTTGCCAATGCTCTCATCTTCTTAATGCTATAGTGTCCACATGCATAATGGAACAACTCTATATCTACCTTTCTAATCGCACCAGGCTTGCAGGGATAAGACGCATACAGCATTACCTCCCCTGTTTTGCATTCTGTCTGCCTACGCTTCTGTCTTTCTCTCCTGGGGTTTCCCTCCCCTTTTACCCCACCACATCTCTTTTCTTATTCTGTGGGGGTTCATAACGCTCATTTATGTCTAGTGGGGTGTCAAATTCATCGTCCCATCTGTAAAGAAGGGTTGACAGGAACCTACCTCTTACCAGTACGTCTTTCTCCTCTAATCTTATGGGGTGTTTGAGTATGACTAGCTGTCCATTTTGGTGGATGATTGACCGGTGATGGGTGTTATCCATCCTGCCGGTTGAGGCAATATTCACGGGTAACCTGGCGTCAAGGAGCATTGGCCTTGACACCGTAATTGGCCTACCGTGTCCATTGATGCGCGTCACTCTTGCAGTCCCCTCCTGCCCTATCTCACACTCTCCATTACCAGTAATTAGCTTGACAGGGGGAACGGACTTAATGTCGTGTAACATTTCAGGGTCGCATGCTATGTCTCGCGACGACCCGCTATCCTGAATTATCGTGCTCTTTCTGTCTCGCCCCCCTTCCTCATCTAACACTAGTGCGTAGTTCTGTTTGCTGTTCTTGTGTTGTGATGGTGCTGGTGGTTGTGAGGTGTTGCTGCTTTGGGTTTGTGTTGGTGGGGATAGTGTTGTGCGTGCTGCGTGTGCTATATACACTCCCTCTATCGCTCTCACCACATCTGTCAAGAACTCATCTAGCACTAACTTCCCTTCACTCACTCTCTTTACCTCACCACTGCTTTCTCTGATGCATGTTGTTGTGAGTTGCTGAGCGAGCTGTTCTATGTCTTTGAAAGTGATGACGGGTGGCGTGTTGGTGTGTGGTTGGGTTTGAGGTTTTGGACCTGTTTGTGGTGTCGGGGTTGCTGCTGCGCCTTCCCGCTGCTTCCCCTTGGCCTCCCCGGTCCCTACGGCAACACTGGGCAGTCCGGCAGATGCCGGACTCCCGCTCTTAGCGTGAGTCTTCCTGATAATGCAGTGTTTTTCAAAATATTTCTTAACATTGCCCTTCCGCGTAAATGTTAGAAATTCCGGGTCAACATCACTATCATCTAAGCATGATGCCATTGCCATGTCATGTCTGATCTCATCAGAACATCTAGAGTCATTTTCACTGTCATAGTATGACTCCTCCATCTCTTCCTCTCCTTCTTCTTCCTCACTGCTCTCTCTTTGCATTGGTGTGTCATCTGTTTGCGTGACATGAGTGGGTGATGCGGTGTGAGGTGTTTGTGTGGTGGAGGTGTGTTTTTGCGGTGATGTCTCTACACGTCTGCTCCCCCTCACTTCCTTTTTCACTCCCTTTTGCTTGCTCTCTCCCTCCCTCTGTGGAGACTGGTTGGTGAATGTGGTAGTGAGGTTGTGTGGTATGACTGTCCCTCTCGCTTTTGCATCCTCACGCAAACCACTCTCATCAGGGTAGTAAGGGGACTTGGGGGGACGGAGGTCGGGGCTGACAGCTAAGTCAAGTAGAGGATACTCTTTGTCCTGTTTCTTTGCATGATACCCGCAAAATAGTCCATATATCAACCTTGAAGCTTGCAGAGCATTTGGACCCCTTTTGTCTTTCTCAAGAGAGATCTGACAAGGACTATTCTTTTTGTTCTTGCCATGGCATTTAAGGGACCTCGGTCTCTCTTTGCTATACCTCTCAAGGGTTCTCAGAGGTGATTTGGGGACTGTGTTTTGACGCTGTGGGGTGTTTGTGGAGGTGTCCCTTGTTAGCTGACTCTGAGAGCATGAGATTGGTGTGGCGGAGGGACTCCCTCCGTCACTTCTATTTGTCGACAGGGGACGAACACCTGGCTCAATCTGAGGTTCCCCAGACTCGACATTCGCTCTCTCCCTGCCTCTCCCTTCGTCAGGGGTTTCCCCAGGGTCGTCTAGGACATCTCCCCCCATGAAGACGAGCAAAGCGTCACTATCCGTTTCTGTGTCCCCCTCTTCTTCTTCCTCTCTGATGAGGTTCATGTCTTTGTCTTTGAGAGACTTTTTGTGCTTATTGCTGTGAGGTTTTCCCTTTTTCTTTTTGTTATCGTTCTTGTCTTCACTCGCTTGAGCTTTCTTACGGTTTTTTTTTTTGCTGGGCAACACTTCTTGGTATGACCTTTCTCATTACACTCGTAACAAGTGACTTTGAGCCACCATTCTTCCTTCTTCTTGAATTTTCTGAACTGCCCTTACCCCCTTCGTCCTCATCTCCCTTATCGCCTGCTAAGACGTTTGTCTCCCTCTTCTGCCTCGTGGGCTTTTCAGGTCTCTCCTTCCTCTCTTCCCCTCTCCACTTATCCTTTCTCCACAACGCCCATGTGTCTCTCGCGCTGTCCACTAAGTCGTCAAATCCTGGTCTAAGGTTGGTGGGTAGGTTGAAGTAGAGTGCTTTGAAGTTCTCTCCGTATGCGGGGTGTTTTGCAAGCTTAGCAAGCAGGGCTCTTATGAGGTCATCTTCGTCGAATGGGTGAGTTCTGTGACTTTCTACCTCTCCCTTCATTGCAACGTAATCATTCAACCATGCATCAACATTTTGTCAGGGTTTTGGATACATGTTCTCGAAAATTTGCGCTTTTATGTTTTTGTTAACCCCGGAGATTGAACCGAACTTGGCTCTCACTGCCTCTATCAGCTCTATCGGTCCTGTGACTGTCTTAGTACGCAAATATCGAACGACAACAGGATGAGAAAAAGCAACAGACAAAATGAGTTGTAGTGTTCGCATGCGCTCATGATGCTTCTTTTCTTTCTGTACTACTTTCACTCTCAGTGTGTGTGCTCCTTTCGACTGTCTTCGTTTCTAGTGCTTCATTTTCTTTGCTCTTTTCTCTCTCCAGTTTTTCTTTTGTTCATCAATTAGCTTCGCCCAATCCTTCGGCTGGTCTTCGGAGGGTGTCTTGCTATCATCTTTCTTCAGCGTTTTGGGTCTCTGTCTACCTGCGTCTGACGAACTGCCTTCATCGTCAGAATCTATATCAGGGGTGTCCTCTGAGTCAGGTTCATCAGGCAACTCCCGCTCCTCCCTCAATTTCCAGTCACTGAGTGCTTTGACTGGGTCATAAGGATATTTAACCTTTGCCTTT
>WBZZ01002912.1:17500-57500 GCA_019918135.1 Paulinella micropora
ACATATATGTATACATATATATATTATATATATATATATATATATATATATATATATATATATATTCTATATGCACCTTGTCTACCTACCTACCTATTCACCTTCGTACCTTACGGCTTATCTATCCATCTATGTCTATCTATCTATCTTAATCTTAGCCAAAAACGTAGCAAAGCATACCGCGGTCATCCGTGTGCTGATGTACAACCATTGTGCAAAAATTGTGCAAAAGTCCGGAAGATATCTATTATCTATATCTATATCTATCTATCTATATATCTATCTATCTATCTATCTATCTACCTACCTACCTACCTATCTACCTACCTACCTACCTACATATCTATCTGTCTGTGTCTGTCTATCTACCTACCCTACCTACCCTACCTACCTACCTACCTACCCACCTACCTACCTATCTATCTGTCTGTGTCTGTCTGTGTGTCTGTCTATCTCCCTACCCTACCTACCTACCTACCCACCTACGTACCTACTTACCTACCTACCTACCTACCTACTATCTATTTATCTATCTATCTATCTATCTATCTATCTGTCTGTCTGTCTATCTTTCTGTCTGTCCATCTATCTATCTATCTATCTATCTATCCATCCATCCATCTATCTATTCATCTATCTATCTATCTATCTATATCTATCTATCTATCTATCCACCTACCTATCTACCTGTCTACCTGTCTATCTGTCTATCTACCTACCTACCTATCTATCTACCTACCTACCTACCTACCTACCTATGCATCTATCTATCTATCTATCTCTCTATCTATCTATCTATCTCTATCTCTCTCTATACATCTATCTATCTATCTATATATCTATCTATCTATCTATCTATTTTATCTTATCTTATCTTATCTTGTCTTATCTTATCTTGTCTTGTCTTATCTTGTCTTGTCTTGTCTTGTCTTATCTTATCTTATCTTATCTATCTATCTATCTATCTATCTATCAACCCACCCCTCCATTTTTCTTCCATGCCTCCATCTATCTATCCATCCATCCTCCTCCTCCTCCTTCTTCTTCTTCTTCTTCCTTCTTCCTTCTTCCTTCTTCCTTCTTCTTCTTCTTCTTCCCTCTTTCCTCTTCCCTCTTCCTTCTTCCTTCTTCTTCTTCTTCTTCTTCCTCAGTGCGCAATCGCAAGGCGACGTGCAACCGGTTCGAATACCCGTTGGTTTATTTTACGTTTGAGGTATGTATTTATGTATGTTATGATATGTTATGCTATGTTATGTTATGCTATGTTATGTTATGTTATATTATCTTATGTTGTGTTATGTTGTGTTATGTTATGTCATGTTGTGTTATGTTATGTTATGTTATGTTATGATATGTTATGTATGCGTGCGTGCGTGGGTGCATGCATACATGTATGTATGCATGTATGTATGTATGTATGTATGTAATACATGTATGCAATATATGTATGTATGTATGTACGTAGGGTGAGACGTTGGAGAAGCACCGGAGCTTCAGTGCAGACCCAGATCAGGTTTTGCTATTTGTTTGTTGTTGTTGTTGTTATTGTTGTTGTTGTTACATACTCTACTTTCTTTGCTCTCTTCTTTCTTCTGACGGGTCCTATTATTATCCCTGAAAGGTGTTGGTGAAGGGTGAGGGGGGAAATGAAAATTGCGAACCCGCCCCCCCCCCCCCCCCCAGCATTTCCGCACCCCTATCCCTATAAATCATGGTTTGTGGGAACGAGGAGTTGGGAGCGCATATTTGCAGGGTGGCTAGCCCCAGACTCGATGTTTATGCTGATATGATTTTTTTGGAATTCACGCAAACATTTGCGTTAGGGCAGTGTCCTGAATGCCAAATTTCCTTGTTTTTTTTTCGCACCCCTGTCCCTATAAATCATGGTTTGTGTGAACCAGGAGGATTTGGGAGCTCATAATGACAGGGTGGCTAGCCCCAGAATCGATCTTGATGCTGATATAATATCTTTGGAATTCACGCAAGGAGTGTCCTGAATGCGAAAATTCCTTGTTTTTTGGCCTTTTTTTGGCAACCCCCCGTGCCTATAAATCATGGTTTATGGGAACCAGGAGGAGTTGGGAGCTCATATTGGCAGGGTGGTTAGCCCCAGACTCGATGTTGATGTTGATATAGTTTTTTTTGGAATTCACGCAAATATTTGCGTCAGGAGGGTGTCCTGAATGCCAGATTTCCTTGGTTTTTAGCAGCACTTGCCGGTGCCTCCGGCAATTGAACGTACCCTGTCGACGGGGCAAGGGGGGTCTGGGGGGCCCTCCCCCGGGAACCCCAGCCAGGCGATTGTACGTATCCGTTTTGGTCGCGGTGGCACCCACACGAAAATTGACGTTTTGTGCCACCAGGCGCCGTTTGCGCACAGCAGAGGGAGTTAGCGACTGATATTTGATGTATCTGACACTTCTTGATGAGCTCTCTTCGAAAATATAAAGAATTGTGTCGCCGGGTGGCCTACACACCGGAAAATTGAGGTTTTTGCGCCACCAGGCGCCGTTTGCGGAAAATTGAGGTTTTTGCGCCACCAGGCGCCGTTTGCGCACATCCCAGGGAGTTTGAGGCTGATGTTTGGTGTACCCGACACCTCTCGGTGCGCTCTCTTCGGAGTCAAACAAGTTTTGGTGCCGGGTTGCGCAAAAACCAGAGATTTTAGGTTTTTGTGCCACCAGAGCTTACACTTGCGTTCTGCTGGTACCTCCGGCAATTGAACGTACCCTGTCGACGGGAAAGGGTGGGGGTCCGGGGGGCTCTACCCCCGGGAACCCCAGCCCGAGGGGGGTGGGGGGGGGGGGGTGCACGAAGCGCACCGCAAACCGTCCTTTCAGGTGTTGGCGCAGCCCCTAGTTATTACTAGTATTATTATTATTACTACTATTACTATTATTATTATTATTATTATTATTATTATTGTTATTATTATTATTATTATTATTATCACTATTATTGTTGCTGTTGTTGTTATCAGTATCATTATCATCATTACTATTGTTATTATTCTTATTCTATTGCTCAGATATACATACATAAACATATATTTGCTGTCTCCAGTTCATGGTGCCGCGCACGGAGGACAGCAGCAACAGCAAAAGCAGTGAGAAGACTACCACCTCAGCCACCACCACCACTGCCCCTACCTCAACCTCCTCGGAAAAGGTCCAAACTGCTGTGCACAATGGGCTGCTGCGAGAGTGCAATAGAAAATTTGCCGTATTAAGAGTATTTATCTACTGACTGACTGACTAACTTGCTTGCTTACTTGCCGTAAATAACTTATTTTCCTGCATTTCCATACAAACACACACACACACACACAAACACACGCACACGAACATATCTCAGGCCGCGGCAAAGAGCTTTCAGGCCGGAGGAAAAGGCAGCGGCGAAGATAATCCGTTCGAGGCCGAACTTGAGGATGTCATGTTCGCCAAGAAAAAGGGTGAATCGCTCATGGTAGTGGACTCTAAGGAGAAGATGGCTGTGACCTTAGATGCATGCGAAGACTGTACGCTTAACTTGCCGGAAGAGGTGGCCTCGCTCACCTTGCGCAACTGCCGCAACGTTCGCGCCACCTTCGCATCTCTCTCCAATAGTTGTACCGTAGATAACAGTGCGCAGTGCATACTCAGGTGCACCACGTCATGTTCAAAATACGTGGTCATGAGCTCTCCCGGAACACTGGTCAAGTTCCCCAAGGACGCTGAGTCGGTAGAATGGTATACGGCGCTTAGTAAGGACATCAAACTAGAGGCCTTGGACCGGGGCGGGACAGCCGCCGAGACCTTGGTGATCAACCCAGATCCGCAGGGTGATCAAACATCCACATATCAGACTCGATACCAAAAAGGCGCCTTCCAAAAACCAGTCAAGTTCCCGTAGCAGCTCGTTTGCCATCTTCCATTTCTTATTTCCTGCCCCCCATCTTCATTTCTTATTTCCTCGAGTGTGTTGTCTTTTTGTTTTGTGTAATTATTCTACCTCCGCCGTGGCGGTGGTTTTTGATTAATGAGGCCCTAATGCCAGCTACTTTCACTCCTCTCCTTTCATATAGACGAGATCTCTCGTCAATCTTTTGTCCCGCCCTGAGAAAAACGCTCAAACCATATTGTTACTGGTGATTTTTGATAAATTATTATAACCATCAAAGCTGATGACGTAAGACAGTGTGTTCATGTGTGAATTGGCACGGAGACGACCTCAAATAAGCTAGTTTGTACTACTGTAATACTCATTTCTGATCTTCAAACAAATTCAGAAGTTGAATAAACAGTCTGTTCAAAATAATTTTTCCCACGAAATGACTATGATTCATTATATTCAAGTTATTAATATTAATAATAACGAAAGACAGCTTTTTTCGTAGGGATGATCTGGCGAAAATCATCTGTGAACTTGTTTCCTTAGCTGTTACTATTAATATGATTAATAGTTAAAACAGTGCGTACTACAATTAGACATTTAAGTTGAAGTGGAGACCGTGGCAAGAATTCTTGTAAAAAAGTTTTTTTTTTTTTTTTTATTAAATTTGAAAAAAAAATCTCTTTAAAAAAAATTCTTTCTATGAAAAGAGATCTTTCATTTTTATCTTTTTTTTCCACTATAAATTTTTCTCATGATATCTCGAACTTTTTTATGATCATGGCTTGAACTTTTTTAATATTATTAATAATATTTATACTAAACTTTAGGTGACTTTTTTATATCTTTACTACTTGAACTTTTTTCATACTTTGAACTTTTTTCATAAGTATTACTGATAGAAATTTATTAATATTAATATCTTTTTTATTAACTGGAATAGCAATAACTTTTTCAAGGCTATATTACTACGTGACTAGATACATTCAAGTGTCAAACTCAGCCATCAAATTTGATTTAAGTGTCAGATTTCAGATTAGCGGTCAGATTTTAGATTAGCTGCCAGAATCATGAGTCAAGTTGAATTAGTTCAATGTAACTGTAATATTTCGCAAAAATCATACAGATTTTGCGGACGTATAGATGATAGCCGTTACTTCAAATTAAACTAATTTGAATTCTGACCACCGTCTAATTCGAAATCTGACCGCTAATCTCAGCCGGGAAATCTGACCGGGCCCTTAACTAAAATTCGATGGCTGAGTTTGACACTTGAATGTACCCAGTAATACGTTTAAATCACTGAAATTTTTTCATCCGTTGACCCGTCTGAGTCAGTACTATTTCAATTTCAGAAGTTCACCGTTAGGTAGTTGATTTGTCAATAGGCCGGGTAGTTGATTTGTCAATAGGCCGAACAGTCAATA
This sequence comes from Paulinella micropora, assembly GCA_019918135.1. Lineage (NCBI taxonomy): Eukaryota > Cercozoa > Imbricatea > Euglyphida > Paulinellidae > Paulinella > Paulinella micropora. The sequence continues at coordinate 22,798 of WBZZ01002912.1, forward strand.
ATGCCAATGTCAACCGAAATGCGTAAGACCTATACCTAAGTTAGTCAGTCTGTGACGTGGCGGGAAGTCAAAGCGTCAGTTCTTTTATCATACGAGTTATTAAAGTGCGTTTCCATAGTCTTGCTAGGTAGCCCGGATAGACTCTGAAAGGGGTCGGTAAAGGTTCCATGATGGGTAGCTTCCCAAAGGTTATGAGCCTTGGAACTGAGAAAACAATGGGTTTAAAGCAAGAATACATCCCGCAGTTGGATGGTAACACTCGGAATTATTCCGACTTCCGTTACAAGCTACTGAACTATGCAAAGGGCATCAGTGCCTGGCATGGTGAGTGCGTCACGCTGGCATTTGATGACCCAGCAAAGGCAAAGGTTAAATATCCTTATGACCCAGTCAAAGCACTCAGTGACTGGAAATTGAGGGAGGAGCGGGAGTTGCCTGATGAACCTGACTCAGAGGACACCCCTGATATAGATTCTGACGATGAAGGCAGTTCGTCAGACGCAGGTAGACAGAGACCCAAAACGCTGAAGAAAGATGATAGCAAGACACCCTCCGAAGACCAACCGAAGGATTGGGCGAAGCTAATTGATGAACAAAAGAAAAACTGGAGAGAGAAAAGAGCAAAGAAAATGAAGCACTAGAAACGAAGACAGTCGAAAGGAGCACACACACTGAGAGTGAAAGTAGTACAGAAAGAAAAGAAGCATCATGAGCGCATGCGAACACTACAACTCATTTTGTCTGTTGCTTTTTCTCATCCTGTTGTCGTTCGATATTTGCGTACTAAGACAGTCACAGGACCGATAGAGCTGATAGAGGCAGTGAGAGCCAAGTTCGGTTCAATCTCCGGGGTTAACAAAAACATAAAAGCGCAAATTTTCGAGAACATGTATCCAAAACCCTGACAAAATGTTGATGCATGGTTGAATGATTACGTTGCAATGAAGGGAGAGGTAGAAAGTCACAGAACTCACCCATTCGACGAAGATGACCTCATAAGAGCCCTGCTTGCTAAGCTTGCAAAACACCCCGCATACGGAGAGAACTTCAAAGCACTCTACTTCAACCTACCCACCAACCTTAGACCAGGATTTGACGACTTAGTGGACAGCGCGAGAGACACATGGGCGTTGTGGAGAAAGGATAAGTGGAGAGGGGAAGAGAGGAAGGAGAGACCTGAAAAGCCCACGAGGCAGAAGAGGGAGACAAACGTCTTAGCAGGCGATAAGGGAGATGAGGACGAAGGGGGTAAGGGCAGTTCAGAAAATTCAAGAAGAAGGAAGAATGGTGGCTCAAAGTCACTTGTTACGAGTGTAATGAGAAAGGTCATACCAAGAAGTGTTGCCCAGCAAAAAAAAAACCGTAAGAAAGCTCAAGCGAGTGAAGACAAGAACGATAACAAAAAGAAAAAGGGAAAACCTCACAGCAATAAGCACAAAAAGTCTCTCAAAGACAAAGACATGAACCTCATCAGAGAGGAAGAAGAAGAGGGGGACACAGAAACGGATAGTGACGCTTTGCTCGTCTTCATGGGGGGAGATGTCCTAGACGACCCTGGGGAAACCCCTGACGAAGGGAGAGGCAGGGAGAGAGCGAATGTCGAGTCTGGGGAACCTCAGATTGAGCCAGGTGTTCGTCCCCTGTCGACAAATAGAAGTGACGGAGGGAGTCCCTCCGCCACACCAATCTCATGCTCTCAGAGTCAGCTAACAAGGGACACCTCCACAAACACCCCACAGCGTCAAAACACAGTCCCCAAATCACCTCTGAGAACCCTTGAGAGGTATAGCAAAGAGAGACCGAGGTCCCTTAAATGCCATGGCAAGAACAAAAAGAATAGTCCTTGTCAGATCTCTCTTGAGAAAGACAAAAGGGGTCCAAATGCTCTGCAAGCTTCAAGGTTGATATATGGACTATTTTGCGGGTATCATGCAAAGAAACAGGACAAAGAGTATCCTCTACTTGACTTAGCTGTCAGCCCCGACCTCCGTCCCCCCAAGTCCCCTTACTACCCTGATGAGAGTGGTTTGCGTGAGGATGCAAAAGCGAGAGGGACAGTCATACCACACAACCTCACTACCACATTCACCAACCAGTCTCCACAGAGGGAGGGAGAGAGCAAGCAAAAGGGAGTGAAAAAGGAAGTGAGGGGGAGCAGACGTGTAGAGACATCACCGCAAAAACACACCTCCACCACACAAACACCTCACACCGCATCACCCACTCATGTCACGCAAACAGATGACACACCAATGCAAAGAGAGAGCAGTGAGGAAGAAGAAGGAGAGGAAGAGATGGAGGAGTCATACTATGACAGTGAAAATGACTCTAGATGTTCTGATGAGATCAGACATGACATGGCAATGGCATCATGCTTAGATGATAGTGATGTTGACCCGGAATTTCTAACATTTACGCGGAAGGGCAATGTTAAGAAATATTTTGAAAAACACTGCATTATCAGGAAGACTCACGCTAAGAGCGGGAGTCCGGCATCTGCCGGACTGCCCAGTGTTGCCGTAGGGACCGGGGAGGCCAAGGGGAAGCAGCGGGAAGGCGCAGCAGCAACCCCGACACCACAAACAGGTCCAAAACCTCAAACCCAACCACACACCAACACGCCACCCGTCATCACTTTCAAAGACATAGAACAGCTCGCTCAGCAACTCACAACAACATGCATCAGAGAAAGCAGTGGTGAGGTAAAGAGAGTGAGTGAAGGGAAGTTAGTGCTAGATGAGTTCTTGACAGATGTGGTGAGAGCGATAGAGGGAGTGTATATAGCACACGCAGCACGCACAACACTATCCCCACCAACACAAACCCAAAGCAGCAACACCTCACAACCACCAGCACCATCACAACACAAGAACAGCAAACAGAACTACGCACTAGTGTTAGATGAGGAAGGGGGGCGAGACAGAAAGAGCACGATAATTCAGGATAGCGGGTCGTCGCGAGACATAGCATGCAACCCTGAAATGTTACACGACATTAAGTCCGTTCCCCCTGTCAAGCTAATTACTGGTAATGGAGAGTGTGAGATAGGGCAGGAGGGGACGGCAAGAGTGACGCGCATCAATGGACACGGTAGGCCAATTACGGTGTCAAGGCCAATGCTCCTTGACGCCAGGTTACCCGTGAATATTACCTCAACCGGCAGGATGGATAACACCCTTCACCGGTCAATCATCCACCAAAATGGACAGCTAGTCATACTCAAACACCCCATAAGATTAGAGGAGAAAGACGTACTGGTAAGAGGTAGGCTCCTGTCAACCCTTCTTTACAGATGGGACGATGAATTTGACACCCCACTAGACATAAATGAGCGTTATGAACCCCCACAGAATAAGAAAAGAGATGTGGTGGGGTAAAAGGGGAGGGAAACCCCAGGAGAGAAAGACAGAAGCGTAGGCAGACAGAAGGCAAAACAGGGGAGGTAATGCTGTATGCGTCTTATCCCTGCAAGCCTGGTGCGATTGGAAAGGTAGATATGGAATTGTTCCATTATGCATGTGGGCACTATAGCATTAAGAAGATGAGAGCATTGGCAAATGCATTAGGCATAAAGCTAGTAGGAGATGAGAAGAAAGTAGAATTTTGCGAATCATTCATGATAGGTAAGGCAAAGCAGTTGCCTAGGTTTAAAGTTAATAAGATAGAGAGAGCTAGTAAGCCAGGAGTAGTATTACACATAGACACCGGAACGTGGTCAGCACGGTCAATACACGGTAAGAGACATAAATTTTCGGTCACAGACGATTCCTCGTTGTTTATTAAGGATTATTATCTTGCGCATAAGAACGAATTTATTGACTGCATTAAGCAGGCGGTAGCATTTTATGAGAGACAGACAGGAAACAAAGTACAAGAAATTAGATGTGATCAAGAGTTTGATGTCCCGAAAGAAGTAATAGAGTGGTGGAAGCCTAGTACGTTTATTTGGAAAACGTCAGCAACGGGGGACAAAGATGGTAACCCTATCGCTGAAAAAGCCAATGATATTACGGCTGGGGCTGCAAGAGCCATGCGTTACCATGCCCACCTGCCCATTTCTTTCTGGGCAGAGATGGAACATTCGGCAACCACTCTACATAACATTTTGCCTGCCACCCAAGGACCTAGGAAGGGGATGTCCCCATTTGAGCAGTTATTGGGAAGGAAGCAGTTTTTGAAGCACCTTAGACCGATAGGCTGCATGGGAGCAATGTATACAGGCAAGGGTAGAAAGGGACAGTTTAGAGGAAAGAAAGTTATGCTAGTAGGGTATGACTTCTTTAGAGAGTTATATAGAGTGTGGGACGGTAGGAAAGTAGTAACAGGATTTAGAAACGTGCGGTTTAACCCGTACGTGATAGGGAAGGAAGCACATCCAGAGAGAACGGTCAAGTGGGATGAGGATGTAGCTGAGGGGGAGAGTGAGAGTAAGGATGTCGATGTTGAACAAACACACTCCACACCCACTACCACCACAGTCACCACCACCCACACACAAGAGGACACGACACCGACTCATGACGATGACGACACATACGACAATGTCGATGACGTTAGTCAGTCAGATAGTAAACAAGGACAGGGGGAGTATGGAGGGGACACAGGGGGAGTCAGTATAGATCACAAACACACACAAACACAAGATAGCTTTTCAACACAGGACATCGACACAACACCGACAGCTGCACCCCATCCCACCGACACAACCCCACAGACAAACAACACAGGACTAGGACATGCACACGCACTCACAGATGCATCTGATCCTCAAGCACAGCATGAGAGAAGAGCATATGAAGAGAGTGAGCAACCTAGTAAAGGAAGAACATGGGAGCAGAGTGACAAGATCACAGAAGCTAACATAGTTCAAGAAGGAAAACGAATAAGACGACAGGCACAACAACAACCACCACAAGCACAACAACCACCATCACGACCGCATAGTGAACTAAAACGAAAAGAAAAAGTAGTTGAGGTTCAGGAACTAGAGGGAGTGAGAGTGAGAGTTCTTGCAAGAGAGTGGGGAGACGAGTGGGCAGAGAAGACTTACGGAGAGGGCTGGGAGAGTAAAGTGCGCACAGGCATAGTAAAGCAGAAGTGTGCCCCAAAGAGAGGTTAAAAGTCAGAAAACAACCTAAGCCATCTCACTTTGTTCAGTTTGAGAACAGATTAGAAAAGATGCTAGACTCTGAGATCAATAAGTACAAGGTAAGTGAGGGGGAGTCCGTATTGCCTGCTGGAGAGTTGGAGATCGCTATGTTATGTTATGACAGATGCATTAATGAACCAAATGAACTTTTGCTTTATTTTAACATTCGTGTGCCTAAAGAGATAGCTGAGCAGGGATTGACAGCGAAAGAGTTGTTAGAGGGCATGAAGAAAGAGATTCAATCTCTTAAGGACTTTAAGACATACACATGGGTTAACTTTAGCGAAGCCAAAAAGGCTGGTGGTAGCATGATAGTTAGGCTCACATGGGTTCACAAAGTAAAGATAGACGAGAACGGAAGGAAGTTTGTTAAGTCTAGATTAGCTTTAAGAGGAGACATGTTAGAGCCAGGAGTTAGTTTCAACCCAGACCAATTGTTTGTCCCTTGTGCCTCACATCGCTCATTGCTCATGCTTGCCAAACTAACTGCCTGGCATGGTAATAAGCTTCACGGAATTGATTTCAAAAATGCTTACTTAAATGCCCGCATGCAAGATCCCGTATTTGCCTACCCACCCGAAGCAATGGATAGAGAGGGGAAGGAGGGGATGATATTGCGTGTTGATGGAGCGTTATATGGTGCGCCTCAGGCAGGTAGAAGGTGGTATGACATACTAGCCCCTAAGTTAGTACAGCTAGGATTTAGGCTGTTAGACTCCGACTTATGCATGTTCGTAGAGAAGGACAAGCCTATAAGAGAAGCGATAATCGGAGTATTTCATGTGGATGATTTAATATTTTCCGCACCTAACAAAGAAGCCTATGAAAAATTCGCGTCTGCGTTAGAACGGTACTACCCACTCAAAAGGCTAGGAGTCGCAAAAGAATTCAAAGGGATAGAGATAGTGCATGAGAAAGGCAGAATCGTTTTGCACCAAAGAAAGTATCAATTGCAAATTTTACGTGAGACAGGATACGCAAATTCTCGTCCGGTCAGTACCCCAGCGGTAGACCAAACACCGGAAGCAATGTCGGAAGATGCAGCTTTGCGTAAAATGTCTATTCCGAGTATAGTAGGCAGTTTGCTTTATTTAGCCAAGATGACAAGACCAGATATCAAACAAGCTCTTAACACTGCAAGCGTCATGCAAACCATAGACAAGGGAGTAACTTACGCTATGTTAGGCAGAATCATACGCTATTTAATCAAATCTTTTCGCTGTATAGCATTTAACGGGCCAAAATCCGTTCAAGAGGGTATGTCCTACCCTAAGGTCACTCTGTGGCCTGATGCCGCTCACAAAGTCTGTTTGAAGACGGGTAAGTCCCGCACAGGTTTATAATCATGTGAGGAGGAGACCCAATAGTTGGCTTTCAAAAAGACAGAGTAGGATAGCACTTAGTTCAAATGACGCGGAGATTTACGCTGCTGCTGAATGCATAAGAGAAGGACTAGCAATAGGTCATGTCAGACAGGAACTCGGAATTCCGCAAAAAGGTGCAGTTGTAGAAACTTTCGAGGATAATTCGCAAACAATTCTTGCGGGTGAAAGAGGATTATCCGGACCCCGCACCAAACATTTGCCTCTCGAATTACACTTCATTCATCACCTTCAGAGAGATGGAGTGATAAAGTTTATAAAGGTAGGAACTAAAAAGCAGATAGGAGATTTACTCACCAAACCGTTACCGCGCGAGCAGTTTACTTATTTGCTCAACAAATTCACTGTTATCATTGCGGGTGAACCGGAATGACTACGGGTGTTTCACCTATGTTTTGTGTTTTTGTTCTCGCTTTGTGTGAGTTGTTTAGTATTGTCGATGCCGGACTGGAAGCAGTGGAATCTTCGATCGATGTCGTGGCTGGACTCCGTACCCTGGGATCGGGTCATAGATTAGTATACGGAATGGGGAATCAACCGCGCGGAGTTTCTAAAGCTAAAACATGGACGATACCCGAGACAGGAAATAGAACAGCTTCGGGAGGTCGAGGAAGATCACTGGATGATGATACAGAACAGGAAGAATGGGAAATCGATGAGGGCGCAACGGAAGACTGCTATGCGCACGATGGCGATGAGCTACGCGGAGAGCTTGACTAGCCCCCAGGCCTCGTGGTGGCCGGTGGCGAGAATTCCTGACTTTTCTGGTGACGAGTGGGCGAAAACGAAGGACGGTCTTATTTTATCGCATACAGCTCGCTTTCCTTTCTTTTCACTTGTTTCCTCACACCCCTACCGTTTTTATATATATAGTTTTAAAATATATATCTATATAATTCTTGAAAGTTACTATTTCAATTTAATTCACCGTTACTTGGCAGTTGATTTATCAATAGGCCGGACAGTCAATAGTGCCAATGTTAACCGAAATGCGTAAGACCTATACCTAAGTTAGTCAGTCTGTGACGTGGAAGTCAAAGCTTCAGTTCTTTTATTATACGAGTTATTAAAGTGCGTTTCCATACTGCGTTGGTAGTCTTGCCAGGTAGCCAGGATAAACTCAGAAAGGGGTCGGTAAAGGTTCCATGATGGGTAGCTTCCCAAAGTTATCCTGTAAGGCTGCAACTGACCGAGGCCTCCTGCACTTGTACGGATGATGTGACTCTTGAATAAATCAGTAGCTGGTATTGTCACGTAGTACAATATTAATATTTTTTGTTATTCAAGTAAAAGTTAAAATTTTTATTCTGATATAAAACTGCTTCAAACGGGGATACACTTCCTATACTGACGTGCTACTAACTTCACTTGAAATTAGTAGCGATTGCAAACCCCCCGGGCCTTCAAAATTTCTTCCGGTGGCCGGAAAGAACCAAAACCGGCGATGTGCTCGCATGTATGCCTTAACATTTTGAAACACCAACTCTGCTGGCATAAGTTCCGGCCAATATGCGGGCATGCGCACGCACCTTATCACCGTCACCGCAAACACTTTGAACATATCCTTGTAATTCAACCGTTTGCGCTGCACCGTGAATTATTGCGTTATCCACGACCAGGTAATCGCCTTCTGCTAAAATTCCATTATGACACGCATCAACCAGGGACTCAAAATAATTAAGTGCGTTGTTGGAACCATCCCTTATAGATAAAAGAGGTCCCCCTCTCAGATGTGTCAGACTAGTTACATAAGTGACGCTGAAGGCGGTTCTCGCTGCTTCCAACATGTGCCTGGTTTGTACAATTCTCTGTCCAGGCGGACCCCGGCTTTGCCTCGACCGACTGCAGTCTGTGCAACAAATAAAATTTTACCCACAAGCATCATCAGTACTAGCAAAGGACAAGTATCTCTACTTACCCCAGTTTTCAAAATGCGATTCATCCAAGTATTTAAGTCTAGCGGGATCTTGTTGGCGCACCCAGCTGATGAAATCAATTGCATATAGCAAATTGTGCACTGTATACTTGTTCGGGTTGGTAATAGAAGCCTTTTTTAGTACCCATTTGGAAACAGTAACTTCCTTTCGTATTCGCGCTACATTCTTTGCACCCGCACCTTGCGACCCTGGCACTAACTACACAATGCACAAGACTCTGCGCACAGTCAATTGAAACCCGGGCGGGTCTCGAGTCGGAAGAAAAAATAAGACTAAGAATCCCCACCCGTGACCCGGGGATCTGACAGTAACAAAACACCTGCTCTTTCGGTGGCACAAAAATTGCAACTGTCAGAGAAAAGAAAGAGATAGAGAGAAAGAGAGAGATAGAGAGAACCAAAAAAACAAGAAGGAAAAAAAAAAAAAAAAAGAAAGAAAGAAAGAAAAAGAAAAAAAAGAAAAAAAAGAAAAAAGAGAAAAAAAAGAAGAAAAAAAAGAGAAAAAAAAAGAGAAAAAGGAGAAAAAAGAAAAAATAAAAAGCAAGCAAAACAAAGCAGACGCTTACCCATGTCCAGCCTTGCTGTCGTAGAAAATCTACAATTTGCTCATCTGTCAACGCTGGCTCTGGGCAACCAAACCATGAGCAAAGAGGCAAACACATGAACATACAAACAAATACCTTCGCGCCACATATAAAAACATGCCCACTCCAAAGCTATTTGATCCGGCCACTCCAAGGTGCTGTAGCGTCTTCCACCGTGGGCATCTCGAGCAAAAACAAAAAAATAAATTCAAAATGTGCCACGAGACACGCACACACACATACACAGAAGCCTGGATGGAATGTGACATCCCTTGCCCACCGGGCACGATCACACTGACACAGAGTAGTCAAAAAAGCGGTTGAACCTGGTACTGTCTACCTCGATAGTAGACAGCCTAGGCGCACGTCGCCTTATCTCCAAGTCCAAAGACGGGGGGGGTCCGCAGCCATACTGGCAGGGACTTCGTGCACAGCACCTTCGCCGAGTTGTGAGTTTGAAAATTCTGAAACAACCCAAACCCGAAAAAAGGAAGCACGCGGCTGTCCGGCCAAAAACCCGTCCACAAAAAGGCAGCAGAAAGCTGTCCGGCCACACTTTTTCCTGAAGCGTTGGTGGGCGATCGCTGGGCGAAAGGCGGGATCTTGAGACTACTGCCAACATGTCCGACTCGGTCGCCATTGGGAAGCCGCTCCCAAGTCTAATTGAGCGTGGCAGAAGCCACAACTCAAGAAGACATTGGGAGCAAAAACAAGAAGACATATGTATCTTCTTTTTCTTTGTTTTGCAAAACCTACTAATCACTTGTTTTGGTTGTGAGTGCGTTGTATGGCTTTGGACTCGGTGCCGTACGACCCCTCCTACGACGACATGTTCACCTGCCGTGACGGCCCCTCAGGTCCTTGCTCTTTTCTGCCTCTGTTTCTGCTGCCTTGTCCTTGTGCTTCCACGTGCTGTGTCTCATTCTCATGTTCTTGTTGTCGTTGTCGTTGGTGTTGCTGTTGCTGTTGTTTGTTGTGTTTGTTTTTCTTTTTGTGTTGACGAGGCGTCAAAACGGAAATGAGCCGGCAATACAACATGTGGACAGTTCGAGAAAGAGAGATCGCGAAAAAAAAAAGAGAGAGAGAGAGAGAGAGAGAGAGAGAGAGAGAATTTCGCGATGCCTCCAAAACAGTAACTGCCTGCACTCGAGGAGCCCCCGCAGGTGGGTTTGTTGTTGAAAGCATAACAGGTGAATTGATCCAGTGTCCAAACTCCACCGTGTGGAAAATTGTCTCCACACGGTGCAAGTACGAGAAAGAAAGGAAAGAGTGCGGCCTGGCTTGTTGGGCGGGTTACGAGGTATTTCGTTTGCCTTTTTGTGCTTTTGCCTGCCCATGTTGTTTGCTGCAGGTCCTGTTTCGCAAAATGACGAAGGACGACGAAAACGCTCGAGAGGTAAGTAACTCCCTACTTTTCTTTTCTTTTTTTTTTTTTTTTTTTTTTTTTTTCGTCTGTCTACTTTTTTTTTATTTTTTCTGTCTTTACCTTGAAATTTTTTTCATGCTGCCCACTGGTTTTTTTGTGTTCGAATTTTCTTTCTTTTTTGCTCAGACTGCTTCCTTTTTTTGTTTATGCATTACTATTGCTTGCTTATGTGTGTGGATGGTTTCCCCCCTTGTTATCCGGGGAGCACTCTTACTTTTCTTTATTCTTTCTGTCTTTACCTTGTATTTTTTTTTCATGCTGCCCACTGTTTTTTTTGTGTTCAAATTTTCTTTCTTTTTTGCTCAGACTGCTTCCTTTTTTTATTTATTCATTACTATTGCTTGCTGATGTGTGTGGATGGTTTCCCCTTGTTATCCGGGGAGCACTCTTATTTTTTTTTCTGTCTTTACCTTGTTTTTTTTTTTTTTTTTTCATGCTGCCCATTGGTTTTTTTGTGTTCAAATTTTCTTTCTTTTTGCTCAGACTGCTTCTTTTTTAGTATTGCTTGCTGATGGGATGGTTTGCCCCCTTGTTATCCGGGGAGCGGTCTTACTTTTCTTTATTTTCTGTGTTTACCTTGTATTTTTTTTTCATGCTGCCCACTGGTTTTTTTGTGTTCGAATTTTCTTTCTTTTTTGCTCAGACTGCTTCCTTTTTTTTATGTATTCATTATTGTTGCTTGCTGATGAGTGTGGATGGTTTCCCCCCTTGTTATCAGGGGAGCATGGCATTACTTTTCTTTATTTTTTCTGTTTTTACCTTGTATTTTTTTTTTCATGCTGCCCACTGTTTTTTTTTGGGTTCGAATTTTCTTTCTTTTTTGCTCAGACTGCTTCCTTTTTTTATTTTTTCATTATTATTGCTTGCTAATGTAGGTGGATGGTTTTCCCCCCTTCTTATCCGGGGAGAACACGACTGGACTCCTCCGGGTCTGGTGATGCTTTAGTATTTGGGCGGCTGTTCGATACAGCATACCGCGATGGTGCGATCGACAAGCTAGATTTAAGTGAGGCTGAGTTGCAGCAGCTCTCCTCGTGGACCGCGGATCAGCGAGGGTCGACAATCGACCGTGGTAAACTGCCACAGGGTCAATGGAAGGGTGCGAATCGAGAACAGCTAGTTGCACTACGACACGTTGAGGTGGAGGTCAAGAGGATTGCAAATGTTCTGCAAATGACAGGCAGCGGCACTCGAGAATGGGCAAACCTTCCGTTCGGGTTGTTCGTCACTGGCGGCGGCGGCACAGGCAAGTCGTGGGTTATCAACAGGATCCTGCAGCTGCTAGAATCGAAGCAGCAGGGTGTTGCGGTCACCGCGACCACAGGAAAGGCGGCATCTTCAGGATATGTTGTCTTCATTCTTGGTGGGCAGACCTTAGCGTCTGCTGTTAAGCTACCATGTAGTCCGCAGCATGAGGATATGTTGTCTATGATGAAAAACGGTGTTAAGATCAGCAGTGAGCTCCAAGCGAAGTGGAAAGACAAGCATTGGCTCATCATTTATGAAATTAGCATGTTGGGCAAGAAAGGATGGTATTGGCTTGACAGGCGTCTGCGTGAAATTTGTACTTTTGATCTAGATTTCGGTGGGATACGCCTCATTGTCGTCGGAGATATGTGTCAGCTATCGCCTGTCATAGAGCACCATGGAGACCAGATATACCTGGGCATCTGGGAGAGACGATTGGCGCCCGCATGTACCGAAAGGCTACCACAAAAGTAGTGTTTTTGAAAGAGGAGGAGAGACTGAATAGACAGTCTCCACATTACCGAGAATTCAAGCATTTTCTTAGACGCTATCGTTAGGATTTCTGCACGAGTGCTAACTATGAATTCTTGAAGCAGAGGTTTTGTGAGAACATCAAGGAGGAAGACCGAACGGAATTCAAGTACGCAACATATATTGCGTTTGAGAATGAAAAGGTAGATGCTGTCAACCTGGCGAGGCTGCAGACAGTGGTGTCAAGGAACAACGAAGCGATTGCCAGAATCGAAGCAGAGTATGCCCCGGGTCAGGCACAATCGGACTCCAAGAGGCCCGCCGGGGAATTCAGAGGCTTGAGACACGAGCTATATCTGGCGGCTGGTGCGAGGGTGATGGCACCACAGGGACAGTGTTGCGTATCCTGTATGGCTCCGATCGGCTGCCGCCCGCGTTACCAGTGAGTGTGCTGGTGCAAGTGGATAAAGGCTGTGGATACATAGGTGAATCCATCATGGGAGACCGCATCCCCAGAGTGGTGAGCATCGTGCACAGGCAGTCCAATCGGAGAGACGATACAGATGGGCATTACCGAAACCAGCCGAGGTCCCCTGAAGGCTAGGTAACCGTTCGGCAGTCACCGTGCACAAGTCTCAGGGCCAGACGTATTAACTGTGCGACGCAGATTTAGGGAAAAGAGATAATCTACTGGGGGGGGGGGGGGGGGTTTAATAAGTATTCATAAACCGATAAGGACTTTTGACAGGCCTCATCTGCGTCCACGTGTTGGCTCCGGACAACTACTGTATCACAAGTGTTCTTGCAATCAGTACGACGCTTAACCCCCAATTGAGAGGGAACCGAATCCGAAGACCGGAACCGTCAAAAGGGAAAAGACAGGTGGCCGAGCACGACTGGCCGAACACGTGTGGGCAGCCTTCTGTGTGAAAGGGTGGTTTCAAAACAATCGGGGGGGGGGGGGAGGGGGGGGTAGATTCTCCAGTGATCTTGGATAATGTTGGTTTGTTGGCTACACGTTGGTTGGAAGCTATCTGGTACGTTGGGTGCTCGTTGGTATTGCGCAAGGTTCAACGACAATCGTTGGATGTGCGCAGGGCTCGTTGGTTACTCGTTGGAGTGCTTCGTGCAATTTTCCATCCATGGCCAATATTCTTCCATGACGTGGGGGTCGAGGGAGTTGGTCTAGGGAGAAGGTCGGCGAGGTCGCGGGGCCAAGCGATGCCAAGCGTGTTGAGTACCTCGGCAGCGTCCGAGTCCATCGATCACGTTCCATAGGGGACCCCGGTGAGCATCCGGGACACGTCGCGAACTTGGTTTGCGTCGGCCGTCCAGTAGCCAGCGGCGTAGCCGTGTCGTAGCTGGTGATGCACCTGTTGACATAAGCTGCGAGGCTTTCCTTCTTGAAGCGTCGAAGCTTGAGGGCTTGCATGGCTGGTCGCTTCGTGTCCCTTGTCCAAACGTCATTTGAACAGCTCCCGGAAATACTCGATGAGCATATAAGGAATGATGCACCAGACGCGGGTGCGGTCGTCGGTGACACAAATGTAGCGGGCCCAATACGCGTCCATGAGGGCCACTGCAGCTTTGTCTCCCCACTTCAGAATCTGTACCGTACGCGTGTCGATGGTCCGGTTGCAAGCCAAAAGCATCGCCAAGTTGTTCAGCTGAAGGTTGAACGCGAGTTCACGAGCTTGAGATGCGGCGTCAGCGGTCGGCGCGATTGCCGGACTGGTCGTCACAAATAGAGATCGGACTCGAAACATCATATGCAAGGTGTGGGATGGTATACCAGCAGCGGTGGTTGATCGCAGTATCCTTCTTTCCGACGATGTCGAAGGGGATTCATTGCTCGTGGGTGACGAGAATGGTGCGGTCATCCGAGGGCGGGCGGGGTCTGTCTCCGTCGAAGGGGAGGTCGTCGGGGTCGCAGTCGCCGTGCTGGACGATGAACTCGATGACGAACTCGAAGACGAGCTCGACGATGAACTCGACAACGGGCTTGTAGAAGTCGTAGCCGTAGTCGGTTCTGTCGCGGGGGCTAGGCGCTCCACCTCGGCGGAGGAGGGGCTTGCACCGGCATCAGGCAAAGTCGGGCCCGATTCTTCTGGAACGGAGAAAAGGGGGCTCGGTGTGATGCAACTACCTGTCAACGTTGTGCTCAGCGAGATGCGAGGCGTTGAGCGTATGGGGGTCGAGGTGGTAGGCGCTGAACCTGACGAGCCAGTCGGGTTGCTCGACGGAGTAGTTGTCGTCTGCGCAGGGAAGGCCGGCGTGGGTCCAAGGGGGCCGCTCATCCGTCGAAGTGGCGACGTGAATGCTGGATCCGACATGGAGAGGGTGCGATTGACCAGTGGCATAGGACGCGCTGCGAGGAGTGATACAAATGATGGAAGTGGTTCACGGCGGGGCAGGGGTGTAGCTCCACTTGCAAGGCTGCCAGGGCGGGCAAATGTGTCGACTGGTGTCATTGGAGGTACCCGACTGATGGGGGCCAATGCTGTTGCACTAGCTGGCATCGTAACTGGAGTAAAGGCAGCTGCTGGAGTTGCCACAGGGGACGATGCTGCAGTAGGCGGTGGGGCAGCTGGGGTGGTGGGGCTCGCCGATGGGTGGTTCGGTGGGTAGGTCCCAGAAGAGTGCTTCCCAAAGCCGCTGCTGGGGTCGTACTAGTCAGGCTTGATGGGGAAACGGTAATGGGAGTGCTGGTTGGAGCAGGGAGTACCAATCCTGAAAGTGACCCAGGCGCCGCAGGGGTCGAAGTTGAAACAGGCAAATGGTTTAAAAATTCCTCAAGAGGAATGATGGTACCCAGTTGGTTCCAGAGCTTCTTGGTGTGCCGCAGAGCCTAGGCCTGTAGGCCACAGGTACTCCTGGTAGATGTCGTGGGCAGTCACGTTGGGGTTACACATCAACTGAAGGGCAGGTGTCGGTACCAATGGAAGGTGAAGCAAATTAGTTTGCTTGTCTTTGACTGCCTTGAGCAGAACGTTACGGTACTCACCAGAGTAGGTGGTGAATAATTTATCTTCTCTGAACTGCGTTGATTGCGTCCAGGAGAGGTCCGTAGTGAGAGGAGTTGACTTGCCTTCTTCAACTTCCTTCAGAAGCTTCTTCTCGGAGGGTGGTAAACGAATCCAAACATTTCCTCCTATGCTCACGAAGGCGCGACAGGGGATCATCAAGACGCGAATTGGAGAACATCGTAGGTATCCAGGAGTAATCCAGGCAGTGTTGATACACCGGTAAAGCGTTGTAAGCAGCAGAGAGGATGATCTCGCTGAGTGATAAGGGGGTGACCCTAACACAAACAAAACCAGACACATACTGTGTTGGTTGACTGCATAAAGTGCAGAGAGGCGACACAAAAATGCAAAGACAGGTGAACGATCTGCCTCAAATATGTGTTTTTGATGATCTCTGATCTGAGATTCCTTGTAGGAGGTGCTTTCAAGTCGATCTGTCGACAGAGCACACATAACTCTGTGTGTGCAGTTTCCACTTGAAACGAAAATTCAAATTGTGATTTTGGATACAACCGTGACCCCAAGGGGTAATTACACAACGAACTCTTATTAAAGATCTCTATGGCTGCATTAACCCCTGACTCCAGAGAGCAGGTGAAATACAAATAAATAGCAGAGCGGTCACTTCGTTTATTTACGTAGATTTCTACTTGTTTGCAGACTTGGGTTGCAAAGTACTGTCACTACTGAACGTAGTAGCATGATTGTGAGTTTGGTGTGCTCGTGCAACTTGAAGCTACTGTAAGGCACTTGAAGGCCCGGGATGGCTTCAAGTCCAACTTATAATTTCAAGTGTCAGAAATTTGCATTTGGGAAACTTGCCGCTTCCTCAGAGTCAGTCAGAATGTAAAAAAAAACTAGTTTTCCGTCAGTCTAGTTGACTTGTCCACAAATTTACCGCAACGTGCGGCGTTTCACGGGAACATGATCAGTGGGAAAAGCAATAGAGTAGGAAAAATGCAATAGTTTGAAAGAACTTTGACTTGATAGTTTGAAATCATTTCTGAACGAAATCGAAAATTAGTGAGTGGAGTCGAAACGTCGTGCAGAGGAAAATCTAACAGGCAGGTCAGAAAAAATGAAAAAGTCAACGGTGATGATGAAGTTTTGGCATGTCATTAAAGTGCTCAGTCTGATAGTCAGTGAAAATTCGTTCTGTTGCAGGTGTGGCAATGCAGAAAGAAATCAGCCTAGCCTGTGATGTGGATTCGCTTCAAGAGTCATCATAGTAATATATTAATAACGCACCGAGCCAATGATAGCTCAAAGTTGATAAAAAGTCTGTAATATTAATACAACCACAGTCCTCAAAAGATGAGAATGATGTCTAGTTGTATTAGCTCAGTAAAGCCGAACTGAAAAAGCCTTGAAACAGTCTGCAACAGACCAGGACTCTGATAAAATGACATTAGGTTCAATCCGGACCGAAATAATATTGGAAAAAGAATACTTTTTACCGGCTATCCGGGGGGTGATGCCTACATCCGGCCGACTGTGTTTCTCAGAGTCGGATGTTGAAAATTTTCCGAAATTCAATCAAATTATTTATCAAGACGTATTGTATAACGTTTCATAGTTCAAAAACTAATAAAATAACAAACAAAGATTCTTCAATCATAATCGTGGTTGTAAATCATTTTTTAACCACACTGATAATATTGAACAACGCTTGCTTTTCAAGTCTGGAGGCGCAAATAGATAAATGTGTCCTTTTTTTTTTTACCACAATGCACTGTGTGAGCCTCTGTATGGATGAATTATATACAGTTCGATATATACTTGTAGTAGGTACTATTGTCGTGAATACAATATCTCAAAGACAGTTCAAACGATAATAATATTATCCTAATGTAAGTGACCGGTAACCCTTGTAGGCGCAGATAACTCAGCACAATAAATGTGCCCTATTTTCTCATTATGACGGCTCGGACTTGTTCGGTTGCCTACGGGTTTCTCAATAACTACTAGGCTTTGCAGCTGAACAGAGTCGTCCCGCTTCAGAATCCCTGCCAAGTGTTTTCAAAGCCGGGTTCGAATTCTGCCTGAGCCGCTACAATATTTTTGCGAACGGCACAGTGAACGAAGTATATTGTGAACAATTGTCGTTCATGCAAGCCGTTTCACGCATGCGTTAACGTAGCTCAAGCTTAGAATTAAACCCCAGAAGTGTAAGAATATGTGTAAGTATAGATTTTAGATAAGTAACCTTTGAAGTATGAGTATAAATAGAAGGATAAGTATAAATATAACTACAGGGTTGGAAACATACAGTCGATAGACATTCAAGTGGTCCGATCAGGTCAGAATTGTGACATGTGGTCGCCGTGTTTCAACCTTATTCTGGCCGCGGTCATTTACGGCCAGAACTCTCACCTGCGGCCGCCGATATTGACGGTAGATCTCGCCAAAATTTTCACGGGTCAGAATTCTGGTCTGACCGGGCACTTAAAAGTCGACAGTAATATTATGTTGTGTCATGTTATGTTAACATGAATATAACGTATGACAATATAACCAGTAAATTATATATGATATCTGAATCTAATGTCACGTATGCTGTAAAATATAATATGATTATCATATACTGTAATGTTCCTAAATGTAGTCATCAGATACTTACCCGGTATTAGGAGTGGTATTAGCAGTAGTAAAAGCAATACTAGTACTAGAAGTTAAAGTAGTAAGTCAGTAATAATAATGAACCTACCAGATTAAGCCGCTTCACTACGTGAAATTGCTTTCGTGCAGATCTTGAAACCTACTTAGAGATTGCGTTTTTGGGTGAGGAGAAAAACGATACCAACGAATTCGACTGTCGTGGGCTCATCGAATTGGGCGAGGAAAACATCGATGGCCTCGACTGGTGTGGGACGGTCTGGTTCAAAGTGAAATTATTGTAAGAAGGCGGCCGAAGGAAATGTAAAGGAGTGGGTTCGGAAGGCACGCCGCCGGAGAAGGACTCGGCGCGCTGCCATTCCAACAGGGGGCCGTCACTGACAGGCTCCGGTAGATCCTCCACCACGTACCTGCGAGATACATAGATATGTTTGGTCTATCAGCGACAGATAGACAGATAGTTGGGTGGACAGATGGATATATATAGATATATAGACATGTTTGGTCCATCAGCGCTGCATATCCAAAACAAGAAAGTGCGGCAGCGGGGGCAAAAAGGCGCGCAAAGCTGAGATGCAGAAAGACAACGAAATATTAGAGATGTATTGCAACGGCTGAAAAAAGGCAGTCACGAAATTTTCAATGAATTTTCGGTTAATTCTGAATTATGTTTAGAGGCCGATGGGCAAAACGTATGCTATGTATATACGGAAAGTAGTTGGAAGGAACCAGTAAGTACTGCCCCGAATAAATCTCTAGAGCAGCAGACGTGGAATTTCAAGACAACTGTTGGAAAACAGTTTTGAGCATGTCTGCCCCCCCCCCCCCCCCCCCAATGTGCGGAAATGTGTCGCCAATGTGTGTGTGTGTGTGTTTGTGTGTGGTGGGGGTGGGGGGCTGGGTGGGCAGATTTTCGTCCTCTCTCAAAACTATATAATAATATTATGCATTCTAGATTTATCATTCGTGTCCTAATTCACATGAATTTCTGCTATGGCATTCCGCACGCACAGGCACCATGCACAACACCTCTGTGCAAAACATACTCAACCACGTGTACAAAAACGCGCGTGCAAAGCAAGAGACGGATTTACAGGCAAAAGTGTAGCTTGTAAGTTTACGTTCGAAGTTGACAGATTTTGGTCGTGGGCCTCTCGACGTATACGAGTGGGGTTTGGGGAATGCATGCATGCGTACATGCATGTATGTATGAAGAGACAGGGCGGGCTTACAAATAGGAGGCCACGTGTTGCGAGGACCGATAGCAGCAGTAAAAGCAGGACGACAACACCTGAGACACCGCCAACCACAAAAAAGACAGAATGCACACTTCGATATTTTTAGAATCTGGCGCGCCTCACTCTGAATCGACATAGTGGAATCATCAAACAAGCACATTCCTAAGGGGACTTCTCTCGGTCAATATTTTAGCTTCAATTCCTCAGAAACTTTTTAAAGATGCACTGAGTACGTTCTAGATAACAAGGAGGCTGTTTAACTATCCGTTAATTTCAGAGCCCAGCAAAAGGTTGATTCTCTCAGACTCACAAATTGTTGCTTTACCAAAACAGCCCCGATGACGATTGCTATATAGCTTCCCACTGAAAGGCCTGATATTCCGATCTCTCCTAGAATCTTGCTACCCGCGCCGTGAGAAGCCGGTAGGGCGATAAAGGGGACCCTACAGAAACCGTGGGCGACATATTAGTAATCACATATTGCAGCGAGACTGACAGAAACAGAGGAAAAGTATTCACGAGCTCAGCCACATGCAACAGAGGGGGGGGGGGGGGGGGGGGGGGGGGGGGGGGGGGGGGGGGCTGTATCAACCTGCTGGCAGTCAGGTAGTCTTTGCCGTCATCTCCAGGGCAGAGTCCCGCTGTGTCAGGGACCTTTGTGCTCGCAGTCTTTGCAGGCCGCCCATCCCCGCAGGTATACACCGTCCTTTCCCACTCCCCATTCATGCCGCACCTTCGATAGAACTCTCCCTTCTGGTTCTTAGGGCACGCGCGATGCCTGGAGAAGCCTGCTAGAACACTCTTCCATGAGGTGCCGTATTCATCGCACTGGTCCTGGCAGGACACGATATCTCCTGCCTTGTAATTGTCCTGTTCCAAGCACTTGTGCAACGGCACGAAGGTGTAACCTGCAGCTTCCAAGCGTTCTACCAGCTGCATCGTGGCCCCAGACAACAAGAACGCGCTGCTCTGGTCCAGTACATCGGCTCTTATGCGAACCAGCAAGGAGCTATGCCCGCTCTGGTTCAGGGCAGACAGTTTGGTCTCCAACTGCTTGAGATCGTCCTCCAACGGGTTCACATCCAAATTGGACAAGACCTGTAAGAATCCCAGGTTGGTGATGGTTGTGTGTTGCCGTGCGCTGCCTAGCGTGGCATTGGGCGAGCGAAAGAAGCGCGGACGCACGCCGATCTCTTTGGAGAAGAAGAGCTCGTTAAGATATAGCTGCTCCACCAGCGCACCCTCGCTCATGTTGGCTTGGAACGACTCGGCGGAAAACCCAAGCGAGCCTAGCGTATGCCCAGTCGCGACCGCCGCAACCATCGCAACGCGTTGCTCGTCATCAGGCTGGTGAGACCGGGGTGGGTTCAGCATGGCACCTGTGTACTGGCTGCTGGCAGCCTATATATATTATCATATGTTGGTGAACGAAGAAAGAAAGAAAGAAAACGAGAGAGAGAGAGAGAGAGAGAGAGAGAGAGAGAGAGAGAGAGAGAACCTCAAACGCATGGACAAAGAAGGTGGCTGCGATTTTCTTCCGGGCCAGGTAGCTCAGCAAGGTGTTGTGCATGCTGTGCTGCAGCCTGCACATGCATAGTACACATACAGCATTATTCACTATTGGTGTGTGTAATGTTTTCCCAAAAGAGCGAGGCAGGATATTGAGAATTCAGATTGACAGATAGGAAGGGCTTAGTAAAGTAGATGGAGATATCTTTCGAAACAGCTCGAGATCCCAGATAGATAGACAGATTAGCGATCTTTCGATACGTACAGTTAATATATTGGCATGTGATATATAATCCGTCTCGAAGGTGAGGCGGGATGGGCAGGATTCGTATTGCCGTTACACAATATTAAATTCAATTAAGGACGCTTTCATAATGATAATTCATTTACGCGATGTTTCACAAGAAAATTACAGCAAAAACTAATGCTGATTCTAAGAACTGTCACAGGAGATAGATAGATCGATGGATAGATATGCTCTTTAGACCACAGCTTGTCCTGAGATAGATAGATAGATAGATATACCCCGTGTCGAAGGTGAGCGCCGCCATTCCGGGCCGTGTGCATTGCAGCTGAGCGACTGAGCGCGGCGTGCAGCACTCTTCACGGTCGCAGCGCAGGCACGGCGTGTGCGCTGGCAGGGGCTCCGAGAATGCGCTGCAGACAAGGTTGGGGGCGCTGCTGCAGGTCTTGGCACAACATTCTGTATCGCATCGGGTGCACTGCAGCAGCGGCATGAACGCGGTAGGGCATGCATGGCGCACGCTAGCAGGTGCGTGTTGCTGACAGGTGCGCGGGGCTAGGGTCATGTCGCCCAGCATCAGCTCATCCGGCCCTTGCACAGCGAACTGGATGGAGGTGATATCGATGTTCACCGAGTCATCCTTCCGATTCGCCAACAGTTCCCTGCCGCCCAACAGATCCCGCAGGTCGAGGGACAAGACGCGCGTGGCGTCCTCCCACTCGTCCGCGCTGACGATGCAGTTGAGCTTGGAGAGTTCGCTGAAGCAGTGCTCACCCTTCGGGCAGAGGTCGCTGCGGTCGATGTCGCAGGGGTCTGGGAGCTTATCTACGTCCTTGACGTCGTCGTCCGTACAGCCCTCCGGCAGCGACCCGCAGGCCGGGCCGCAGGTGTTGAAGGCCACGCTCCAGTTGCGTCCACAGCGCGCAGAAGACCAGCCAGTGCCCGCACCGCAGGGAACCAGCGATAGGCCAACATAGCAAGTGTCCTTGGGGTCGGCGCAGGAGAAATCTCTGACGGCGCAGTTGCGGGCAGGCGGCAAAGTGGGCTCCAGCGAGGTGTTCTGGGGCGCGCAGCCCGGGGGCCAGTAGCCGCACAGACTGCCGCACTTGGACTGCGCGTCCAGGTAAGTGCGCCCACATCGGCCGGGCGCTTCCATAGCCCGAGTAGCGTTCGGTGCTTTGGTACATACCGCCTTGTCAAGGTCCAAGAAGCACTTCTCGAGAGGGTCCGGGCAGGAGAAATCGCGCAGGTTGCAGTCGACTGGCGGACGCGCCACGACCTTGACAGAACAGCCTTCTGGCAGCAGCCCGCATAGTTCGCCGCAGGTTTCCGCCGCGTGCTTGTAGGACTGGCCGCACCGCACCGTTGCTTTCGAGGTGCCCCCACACGCTGCTGAGGGCAAGCCTAAGAAGCAGCTCTCATTAGGATCACTGCAGCTGTAGTCAGGGGTGCAGTCCACGTTCTGGCCCACGCCACCAGTGGAATTCCCCAAGGAGTGGCAGCCCTCCGGTACCTCGCCGCACGGTTCACCACAGGAAGTGGTGACGTTGTCCCAGCTCGTGCCGCACCGCGACGTCCAGGTCTCATTCGCCCCACACACCTTCTGGTGCACCGCTAGTGACACGGGGTAGCAGGTGGCGAGCAGGTCCGAGCAGCGGTAGTCGGGTTGGCACACGCTGCTGTCGCTAGTAGGCTCTTGCTGCTTCAGGTTGGGATCTACACAGCCGGGCGGGACAACCCCGCACGGCTGCCCGCACTTGGTGGCTACATCCTGCCAAGACGTGCCGCAGCGCGAGACGAAGGGGGCATCGGGCTGGCACACCTTTCGTGTCAAGGCCAGAGACACAGGGAAACAGAGCTCCCCTTTGCTGGCACAGGAATAATCGATCTTGCAAGGGTCCTCCTTCACGGGCTCCTCGCAGCCGGCGGGCTTCAACCCACAAGGTGACCCACAACGAGAGTCCACATCCTGCCACGACGAACCGCAACGGAAGGTCCACTCCGCCGTCTCACCGCAGTTGCGTAGCGTACTTTTGAGGGAGACAGGGTAGCAGCGCTCGCCATCGACCTTGCACGAGTAATCAATTTCATCACAGTCCACCTCAGGAACCGGTGTGGTCACAAGGGTCTTGTTGCAGTTTTGTGCGCAGAGATCCCCGCACTTGCTGTTGGCGTCCTCGTACCTCTTGCCACAGCGCCACTTCTTGTTTTCGGTCGCGTTCGGGCCACAGACCGTCGTCGAAACCTCAAAACAGGACTCACCGCGTTTGGGGCAAGAGTAGTCCACAGTGCAGTTGGCCACCTTCCTCGGCGTAAAGAACGCACCGGACACATCTAGGTACCCATCACAACCCGCGGGCAAAAGTCCACACGGTGCCCCGCACCGATGCTCTACATCCCACCATGAAGTTCCGCATCGTCTCACAAAGGGCGCATCCTTGCCACACAATTCGGCAGTGATGGTCTGGCTCACGGGAAAGCACTGCTCCCAAGCCGGGCAGGTGAAATCGGGCTCACAGTTGGGAGGGGCAGGCGTGGTGGGCCTGGGCACGAAGCTGCCGAGGCCGAAGGCATCGAGCACTTTCTTGAAAAACAGGGCCCGTTCTGGCCCACCATCTAGACCACCAGATTGACAAGGCGGGTTGTGGCAACCGCGGTTGACGATCCCACTGACTGCGTGGATGAAGTCGCTATCCTTTCCAATATTGGGCATCCCCGCGTCCACCCACTGCTTGAGCTTCTCTATGTAGCTCCAACTATCCGTGCGGTATTCCTGCATCAGGTTCACCCAATAGAAGAGCCCACTCACCCATTTAAGCTCAGGGTGTTCTCTGCTATCGCAGATCGCGCCTGGGTTTTTGCAGAAGTCCACATTCGGGTAGAGCGCCTTTCCAGTGCGATTGAACGCCTTAGCTCCAATGTGCCAATTCAATTTGCCCATGTTGCATATACCCGTAAGTTGCAGCACGCCGCGACCCCACCAGCAGCAGCCCTCCACATTTGTGCGGCTCTCCCGCTCAAATGCTGGCGCCGCCTGGTTCCCGTAACCACCGCCCTTCCAAGTAGTTTGACCCCCGCGTTGCCCTGGGTAGTCCAGACACGTCTGTCCGGTGCGCAGGTGTGCGATGTACTGGTCCACGTCCATGGCCGTGGCCTGGGGACCGTTTGGGTTGCACCATGGACCGGCTGGGTTCCAGGCAGGCGACTCGGGCAGTAAGGACTTAGGCGCGCAAAACAAGGGCGGCGGCGCCCCGTACCAAGGCGCGAAGGTCGTGGCTCGCACCTTCAAAGCGGGATCCACTGGGCACTCCATAGCTTTCTCCTCTGCGGAACATTTGTAGTCCTGGTAGCTCTGCCCCAGCTGTCCGCAGGCGTTGGACGCGGGGTAAACACCGCCATCACCTAAATCCCAGTTGTTCTCGTCGCATGCATCGTACATGATTGACTCCTTCATCGCCTGCGAAAGGAACGCGGCTATGTTGACCAACCCGTAAGTAATGGTCATGTCCGATCCATCCCCCAGCCATAGCTTCCTGTTCCCCACTCCTGTCTCTGCCATCGTCCTGACCGCTTTCAGTAAGTCTGGACTGGTGTATACCCTGCTAGGACTCATCTGCCCGTTGATTTGCTGCGCTACTAGCACAGCACTAAAGTTCACTTTGGCCAACGCTTCAAGCACATACGCAACGCCTGCAGAGACGCTACCAACCTCAGAGTCTTCGGAAATGCGATTCACGCCTGCGTTGGTTTTCGTGGCAGCTTCTGGCAGGTTTGCAACGGTCTGGTCCAAGCCAGCGCTTTTAGCTCCTTCCCTGTTGAGATTGTGCAGCAGCGCGGTCTCAAGGATCGGGGCGCCATCAACCAGAATGCAACCATGCGGCAATGGCTTACATTCTTTGCCTAGAGAGAGAGAGAGAGAGAGAGAGAGAGAGAGAGAGAGAGAGAGAGAGAGAGAGAGAGAGGTGCATGGGTGCTAGTGAGCTCGAGTGCAAAATCGTAAACCGAGGTAACATAGAAGAAAACTTGAAAGTATAGGGTGAGCAAAAATGGGATAGAGAAGCTGGCTTCTTAAATTACCACATTTGGACTCGGCATCTATCCAGGAAGTCCCACAGCGCTCGGTGGATATCGTCGCGACGGCCTCGCCCTTTTCCTGCATAAACCATTGTTATAACTTGAAGACTTCGAGCAACGTTTTCATCAACTAAGTACCTAACAGAGAAACGGGAACGAACCGATTTCGACGATGCAATAAGCAGGCTCTGTAGATGGGTCTTGAGACTCAAGCACTTAACGTCGTTCCATCCCGCAGAGGAGTAGCCCACGCAAACGGTGGCGGTGTAGGAAAGATGCTTGAGCTTGGGGACGCGAAGGGTTAAATCCAACGAGCTGATGCTATCCAACACCAAGGGCGACTGGCCAATGTACTTGAAGACCAAACGCCCCTCTTTGATGTACAAACCAGTGCCAAGTCCTGGGCCAAGCGGATAATGAGCATCCTTGACCACTTTATCATGCATCAAGTTGGCGACACTGCGCAACTCCCAGCTGCCAGCGACCGTGTTAGTGAAAACGTCAACATAACCCATCGAGGTGTTCCAGGAGCTCAAGGTATTACCCGCCCCTTGGAAGCGGAATGGGTAACCTCTTATCAGCACGCAGGGAGGCTGCAGCGCAAGAAAACCCTTTGAAGGGTCGATCACCGGCTCTGGAGACAGAGGAACATATCCGGGCAGACACGGGCCGCAGCCTCCCTCACCTCGACATGCGGTACGGTTCATCTTTTCCGCACAATACTGCAGGGTAGCTTCCGCGTGACAGCGCTTTTCGCACATCATCGCCTCCGACTTGCCGACTACATAGGGACTCGCGGTCGGCGGCCACTTGCCCAGGTCACAAGCAGGCGTGGGAACATCCATGCAGAAATGGCACAAGTTGCTCGTGCTCCTAAGCAGAAGCTGGACCGCGTCGCGCTCGCTTGCATTATTGGCGTTTTTGCCGAAGTCACAAAACTCCCCCAATTCCTCCTCTACTAGTCCGTTGCCGCAAGACTTCATGCTGCCATTTGTACCCACTAGCGCGGGAGACCACCAGTTACCTAGCGACATACATCCATATGCACAGCTTGCCCCCCCCCCCCCCCCCCCCCCCGCCGCATAGCTAGGCGCTGGCTGCACAACCCACTCCAACACGTTATGTTCCGTAACCAGATCCAATATTTAGCATTTTGTAATGAAACGTGATGTAATATTTGTATAGTGTAGTAGAGTATTATAATATAATATAATATAATATAATATAACATGATAGAATATAATATAATATTGAAATGCAGAACCTGAGAAGGCCAGCGCAGAAAGAATAGCGATACTGTCTGCTAACGCGTCCTCATTCGGAAACGGGCGTGATATGAATGCATCAACAAGCGCATCAAGGTAGCGTCGGACGGCAGAATCGGTGCTGCTGGAAGATGGAGTGCTGGCGCTTTCAATGAGCGTTGCCACAGTCAGAGGACCCAACGTACCAACTGAAGACCTGCGAACAGAATTCATACATCCAAGTTAGGGTGTTGACAGGCCTGTGTGTCTGAAAGTTGTGATGGGTTGGGGTACGAGAGACTTGGGGTCAGGTGTTTGGGGGGGGGGGGGGGGGGGGGGGGGGGGGGGGGGGGGGGAGAAGAATTCTCACTACAGCCAGTTGTATCACCTCTGGTAGGTCGACTGGTTCATGGATTTGAACAGTAACTCGTCTTCACGTCCCCTCAAGGCAAGTTCGTTGTCGATAGAAGAAGCGTATGTGTGAGCGGCAAACCACTGGACCGAAGTCGACAACAAGGCCTGAGCCTTGGGTTCGCCGTGCAGCAGATAATCCAGGCCAACCCGTAAAGACATTTGCGCCGCGCCCGCACCATACAAATGGCTGTTCGCCAAGTTTTCGAAGCCCGAAGGCGCCTGCACGGGGTCGCCGTCAGCCCAGAGGATGTATTCTGGCAGAAGTCCTCGCGCAGGGCTGAACTCCTTGATCATCTTGTCGAAAACAACATAATACTTGTCAAGTAGCTCGAGCCAACCTTGTCGCTCTGCACTGTCCGTGGCCACGTTGGCAAAGGCGCGCAGGTGGTCCGGCAGGAAGTCGGCAGTGCGCGTGGCGCTGAGCAGCGGGTGCGCGCTGTGGGCATACAACTTCACCCAGTCGCCCAGCAGCAGCACACCGTTGTCATTGACCACGCGCACAAAAAGCGACGAGGTGATAGCGGCCGCTTCTTGCCGATAGTTGATGTTCGTGCCTCCCACTCCGTCTGGCCCTCCCCATTGGGCGTCCGCAAGCAGTAACGCATAGGCTATGTCCATGTCCGCCTGTGTAACCGACCCGTAAATCTGACCCTCGAGCGCTTTGCCCCTGAAGTCTTGCTCAGTCTGGTTCATATCCGACAGCCAGGGGATGTTCTTACAGTCAACCTGAAAATGTGGACAACGCAGAATTCTTTCGTTGCTGCTAATTGAAATGGTATGGCAGAAAATATTGAGCAAGCTTAGAGAGGGTAAGGTGGCGTGTAAAGGAACGGGGGGGGGGGGGGGGGGGGGGGGGGGGGGGGGGGGGGGGGAAGGATCGCAATTACTTTTTACCATGGCCATGACTAAGCGTTGTCTTACTTTCTTTTGCAGTCAATACGGGCTTTCACTATTTGAGTGCTATTCGTTTGAAACTTTAAGCTCTGTTAACAAGCTTCAGCTTTCTGACAAGCCATGGTGCAGCTGCAGGCACTGGCTGAGAACGAACCACTTGAAGAATAAGAAAGCTCGTAGCCATATTCCTTTAGTAAGCGTTATTTCCTCAAAGAAACACGCAATGCGTGGTTGTACCTGTCGCCTATGCATGAGCTGTGAGTCGGGGTTGGAAAAGAGGCGAGTGAAGCGGAAGAGCTCATCAAACACACGTTGGGCTTGCGCGTCCTCTCCAGCAAAGAAGGCAGTCAGCAACATAGCATAGCCTTGAGCGATGGACTGGCTCTCTTGCTGCATTTGGTGCGCAGGGCCGACTTGAATGTGGGCTGTATTGGGCGCGCACTCTCCTTCCTTGAGGTACTTGTCCTTCCAGCTCCAGTACATGCTGCGCAGAAGCTTGGGGTCGCTTTCCAAGTTTGAGATGCGCAGGGCGGCAACAAACCTTGACGACGGCACACTCACACCCAAGGGCAGGGAGGGAAAGTGGGATATGTGCTGGTCGGGGCGCTGCGGCAGGTCATGCACGGGCAGGCAGCACTCTTGCGCATCACAGAAGACGCAGGCGTACTGGCCCAGTCTGGCTTGGTGCTGGGAACACTCGCCGTGGAAAGCCGTGGCACAAGTCACCGCGCCCACCGACATGGCAAACTGCCCCATCGATTGATCCAGGATGTTAGCTGCCCCTGAGGATCCGTGCGAAAGCTGCACGCAGACACATGTACAGACGACTTAAAGACAAAGAGAGGCGCTGATGAGCGGATACTCAGAGTGATGCATAGGTGTACACAATTGGTTCGAACAGAAACAAAATTAAAGAAGTGATGTATGCGAGACCGCATCAGTGCTCTTCGACGACGCCATCAGGCTGCGGAAAGGCAAGGCCGAGTTCGGGTGGTAGTACGAGTAGACAGCAGCACCGCAAACAAGAACCAAGAGGATGCTGAGCAACGCAAAAAGCGCCTTGCAGAGATTCCAATACATCCTGTCCGGTCTTCTGCGTGAGTAGGCGGTTCCTACATATTGTATCACGTCGAAGAAATTTTTATGCAATAAAAATGGTATTATATTATACGCCTGTACAAATACAAAAGGTACATATATAGTATTACGTGCATACTTATTTTAATATTTCGTGCATGCATAAGTTATGCTTGAGTTGATCCTATTGGGTACATACGTATGCCTTTATGTGGTGGGACCTTTGAACTTCCATGCCAGACGCTTGGTATAGCTTGCAAGCATGGCTGGCCAAACGGACGTGATGACCCATAGCAGAGACAAGCACATTTGAAGCAAGGCGGGCAGCAGAAAGCACAGGAACGTAACTTGCGCCACTCCTCTAGTGATATACCTGGGCAACGAGAAAGGGAGAGAGAGAGAGAGAGAGAGAGAGACTGACTTAAGGGAAGGGGCGGAGAATTGTGCGTCGTGGATGCAGATCAAAGACGAGACAGGCCAGAACATATAAGCTTCGCAGAGCAGAAGTAGGGAAAGTACGCACATCATAGCAACAGCCGTTGCACCATTCAAGGCAATCACTCCGTATGCTATCACCAAGCTTTGTTGGTACATCGTTTCCTGCAATTTACACGTACAAATAATCATCAGACACCGGGGGGGGGGGGGGGGGGGGGGGGGGGGGGGGGGGGCGATGCATGTGCCCTGATTTACTAATGAATTATCATTATAGTTGGACGACTACTACTGCGACTACTGCTGCTACTACTAATACTATTGACCTTGGCAATGGCAGACTCAGCCTCGGACTTCTTCTTTTCCATAGAGACCAAGGCGTCGGAAGGCCGGTTGCCCCAAGAGAGCTCCCACACCCTCGCATAGGCATAGCTCGGCAGTGTCACCACCATAGTGGGTAGGAACAAATAGAAGAGAATCGCCGTCTATGAACGATATCGCAACCACGAATGGTTCAGGAGTGCTTAAATGCGCAGGCATATATGTAGAAAAGCTTTCATATATGTGTATGTGCTGTGTGTGTGTGTGTGCATGGTGGGGTACGCATAGTTACGCAGGTGGCACATAATTATGTGCGTGGGAGGGAGCGTGTGCAAGTGTCTGTGTTCGAGCGGCTGGACAGGGTGAGCGATGGGCGCATCCTTGGGTGCATGCCGGGGGCGGAAAAGGGGAGAAAGCGAGAGAGAGAGAGAGAGAGAGAGAGAGAGAGAGAGAGAGACCTGAAGCATAATCCAGACACTGCGCCAGTCGTGCAGCAACGCGATTAGCAGGGGAAAGCTCATCACGCCATAAACAATGTAAGTAAGTAACTCGCTGGTAAAAGCACCTCCCAGGAGGGTCTCCGACATGTCCTCCCTAGTACATATGCATGAATATACATATTCATACAGATGCATTCGTGGTCAATACGTAGATAATATATTATAGATGGGTATAGAACAGCAGCACATAAGACATCAAACGGAAAATGCCGGCAGGATCACAATATAAGTGTTATGCGAGTTTTTGATCTCTTTCTCCCTTCCGGTTTTAATCCTCTAGGCTTCGGCAAGTACTCTTACCCAGTAATCGCAAACGTGCGAATTAAACTTCTTGAACAGAGGGGGGAAATTACATCAACAAACGACGATCGAAACAAGGATACAGCGTCAAAAACGTGTTTAGACACATATGCCAGCGCAAATATTGCTACTTGACACACCCACAGCCAGTCACCCTATTTCACACGTCACACCTTGCTACTTCTTGCACCCACACCCATTCCTATTTCACACACCCCTTTCGCAAAAGCTCACGGGAATTTCATTTGGGAGATTTCAGCTCATTCTCAGAGCGAACCCCATTCGCATGTGTTTTATTTCATGGCACATTCCACCTGAGGTAATTGAAGGCTTTGATGGTGATGGCAACGAAGCAGAACATGTTGACGACCGTCAGCAAATGCAGCAGCCAGACGACCAGCCTGCCACCACAGAAAAGGTGATCTTCAGTCACAGATTACTACGAGTAGAACAAAGGTTACACAGAAGTTTCTCTGCCTGTGTTTTCCTTATCTCAAAAATCCCTTTCCGCATGATGGAACATACGATGACTGTCGTTGGTATCTTGAGGTAGGAAGTAAGCCAATGAACAATATGGTTTGCATGACATTGTGCACGCGTTCATGCATTTCCTGCGACCTGGGGCCAGCACGACGGGTGTGCACCGCAGAGAAAAGCGCATACAGCGCGAAGTAGATCATGGATGGGGGCACCACGGAGTGGGGCAGGGCAAAGTGCAAAGAGGCGATGAAGAGGCCCGGGGCCAGGCAGCCCAGTAGGATCATCAGCACTTGCATCGTCAGCAGCAGGCCCAGATGCGCCTGCACATACGTACATGCACACATGACTCTTGGCATTTCTTGTACCATCTCTCAAGATGCAGATACATATGCGGTGATATATACAGACATATTAACTCCTCTTTAATAGTTTTGTGCAGCCTATCATCTAGCAGTTGCATATAAATACACGAAACATCACATACGTATACATCACTACACACACATCGTGACAAGTCTTAGAACTCGCAAAATAATTTAGCTGAAATTATCCTGAACGGTCGAAAAAAAAAAAAAAATTAAACATTAAAAATGTTCTATATTTGCCCTGCGCTTGCCTCCAACCACTCATCAAACATGGCGTAAAAATTGCTACGCAAAAAGAGGAAGAAATATCTTAGTATTTTTTACAATCAAGCTACCTTAAAAAGGATGCCCTTCTTGAATTCGGGACCCCACAAAAGGTGCGCATTTTGTACCATTAGCCAGATATACCCTTCAACACGAAAAAAAGAGAAGGTTTGGCAGAACCAGATCTATGTGGATTACCGTGCGGTGCAAACAAAATATCAACAACAAAAATACTCGCAGTGGCTAAGCAATTCTTCACGGGCTTCGCTATATTAATCTTGCTTGAATGGCTTGCTTAACTTTTCGTGAGTTCTTTTTACAATCTTCTATGAGTTATGTCTCAGATACTAGATGCAACACTTGACGTGGAGCCAGAGCGTGATAAAATAAGAAAACTTGCAATTATGCTTAGCAACTGCGATCTCTAAGGAGCAGGACAGACCTGCGTTACTGCCATTGATCCATCGCCGTCTCTGCTGGAAAAAGGTCAGTGGATCCGTCTCTGCTTGGAAGTAAAAGCTATAGCGAGCGAGCGAGAGAGAGAGAGAGAGAGAGAGAGAGAAACAGAAGGGAGGGGATGAAAGGTTTTCTAGTAGCACGCGACAATCAATCTTGAGATTTACATGCACAGCTGACATTATCCGTGCCCCCCCCCCCCCCCCCCCCCCAAAAAAAAATGTGGCACCTGTCTCTATTTCACAGGGCTTCGTTTTGGTCATGTGGCTTTCTTGAATTGGGTAGCGATCCTTTTGAAACACTCTTTACATACGCGTTCTGACGAGCAAATCTTTATGTGCTAGGTATGCAAAAATTTAATGCATCCCGTGAAAAACAAGAAGGTTTTCAGTTAAAATCTTTACAGTAACCAAGGTGATTTAATACTGCGACGCTCTGATGGCAGACCTGGAGCGAGGGTCGTAGGCGGTCTTGGCAGATGGTTTGGCTTTGAGCACGACCCCGTAGGACAGGATGCGGTCCTCCACCAGGAGCAGGTTGGCGCTGACCAGCCCAACCTATCGGGGCAAGTGCAGCGGAGGCCGACAGCGAGAGAGAGAGAGAGAGAGAGAGAGAGAGAGAGAGAGAGAGAGAGAGAGAGAGAGAAAGAGAGAGAGAGAGAAAGAGACAGAGAGAGAGAGAGAGAGAGAAAGAGACAGAGAGAGAGAGAGAGAAAGAGAGAGAGAGAGAGAGAGAAAGAGAGAGAGAGAGAGAGAGTTGGACGAGGGTCATAAGGAAATATACACAACCAGCAACCTTAATGCTGCAGTGAGATATGAAGCAAGAGGGAGAAAGAGCGGGAACCCAGAGAGTTTAAATGAATACAAGGTTGCAAACATAAATAACAGGAAAAGGTAAAGGTAACTTGACACCTCGTCTGGGTTCATGCTTGTCTCTCGAAGATACCTGCAAGAAAACACAAGCACACACATCACCCACAACTACAGGCGCGCACACGCACACAAGGCAATGCACGACTTCAACACTCGCTTGCGACAGCCGAGTTACAAACGACTAAAGCAGGAATACGTGCGATACGCAGAACTCTCAAGAACTGAAGGTGATATAGGCGTGTTTGTTTTCTTCCTGTGTAGTTGGAGACAGACATCAAGAAAACAGGACCAATGTGACGCCTCTTGTATGTCTTCCCAACGGAACAAACCGCATGGCCCTATACCATGCACAAGCGATATTGACATTCCAACCATTGCATGCATAAGATATCGTTGGCATTTCGCATAATTATATTTACACAAGTACACACAGACACGGGATGGCGGGAAATAGCCCAAGCATGGAAAAGGTCACCGCATACGCGTTGCATGCATGCGGGAGATGAACGCAACACACACGCAAATACACACACACACACCTGGGATGACGGGAAGTAACCCTAGCATAGAGAAGGCCCCCGCGTAGGCGTTGAGGGCCTGCTCCGTCTCGAAGGCCTGTACTGCACGGTACCTGCAGGCCGTAATAATAAGAATAATAATAATAATAATAATAATAATAGTGCTTCTCTGTCAATGGCTGATGCATTTCTGCACATGCGCCTCCATCGTCTCACCCATGAGGGGAGTACGAAGAATTGACGATAGGCTGTAATGACACCCCCGCAAGGGCAGTTCCAACACTTCCAGACGGACCGGTATGTTCAATGAAAATACTGGTCCAGACGGACCGGTATGTTCAATGAAAATCCTGGTGGCACCGACGGGAATCGAACTGGCGACAGGGCCCAGATGGTAGAACTTGACCACTGGGCTATCACGGTGTCAATAATAATAATAATAATAATAATAATAATAATAATAATAATAATAATAATAATAATAATAGTGCTTCTCTGTCAATGGCTGATGCAAATCTGCACATGCGCCTCCATCGTCTCACCCGTGAGGGGAGTACGAAGAATTGACGATAGGCTCTAATGACACCCCCGCACGGGCAGTTCCAACACTTCCAGACGGGCCGGTATGTTCAATGAAAATACTGGTGGCACCGATGGGAATCGAACTGGCGACAGGGCCCAGATGGTAGAACTTGACCACTGGGCTATCACGGTGTCCATAATAATAATAATAATAATAATAATAATAATAATAATGATAATAATGATAATAATAGTGCTTCTCTGTCAATGGCTGATGCAAATCTGCACATGCGCCTCCATCGTCTCACCCGTGAGGGGAGTACGAAGAATTGACGATAGGCTCTAATGACACCCCCGCAAGGGCAGTTCCAACACTTCCAGACGGACCGGTATGTTCAATGAAAATACTGGTGGCACCGACGGGAATCGAACTGGCGACAGGGCCCAGATGGTAGAACTTGACCACTGGGCTATCACGGTGTCCAATAATAATAATAATAATAATAATAATAATAATAGTGCTTCTCTGTCAATGGCTGATGCAAATCTGCACATGCGCCTCCATTGTCTCACCCGTGAGGGGAGTACGAAGAATTGACGATAGGCTCTAATGACACCCCCGCACGGGCAGTTCCAACACTTCCAGACGGAGCGGTATGTTCAATGAAAATACTGGTAATAATAATAATAATAATAATAATAATAATAATAATAGTGCTTCTCTGTCAATGGCTGATGCATTTCTGCACATGTGCCTCCATCGTCTCACCCGTGAGGGGAGTACGAAGAATTGACGATAAGCTCTAATGACACCCCCGCAAGGGCAGTTCCAACACTTCCAGACGGGCCGGTATGTTCAATGAAAATACTGGTCCAGAAATAGACCGGTATGTTCAATGAAAATACTGGTGGCACCGACGGGAATCGAACTGGCGACAGGGCCCAGATGGTAGAACTTGACCACTGGGCTATCACGGTGTCCAATAATAATAATAATAATAATAATAATAATAATAATAATAATAATAATACCACTTAGTCTACTACTTCTACTCTTCTGCTTCTTCTCGTCATATTATTACCAATCTGCCTAGGCCTGCTTGCCAGTCATCACCTTATTCCTCTTCACTGCAGTCTT
>WBZZ01002913.1:0-12500 GCA_019918135.1 Paulinella micropora
ATGACTTGTCGGGAGGCGTGCGATTTACCTAGTCCGGTGATAGCGTTCACCAGCTGGTACCGGAACTCGTCGAAGCTAACCGGGTGCATAAACTCATCCTTGAACACGTCCTCCCGTGTCCTGTAGATTTTGGTATTCTCGAAGCCAGTCTGTTCCGCCGGCGAGCCTTCGTCCTCCGCCTCCAGTAGCTTTTCGCGGTCGCCGTCCTGCGCGACCATGGGACTGCACTTCCAGCCGAGCCTAGTGAGCTTGGACAGCCTCGCGAGGCCCTTGCGGCCCTGAGGCCTCGTCTCTGCCTCGCCGTAGTCCGTCGCAACGCAAAACTCCGCCAGCTCACGGAGCGCCGCCTCGTCCACCACGTTTTGCCTGTCCTCGATTATGAGCGAGTCGTGGCGCAGGCAGACCGTCTCGCAGCCCTTGTCCCGAAAAAAGGCCATAGCACGGGACATGGCCTTCGCTTCGTAGCGAGTAGTCACAAAGTGCACGAACGCCCCTTCGGCGTTCTTGTAGTTGATGCGCCTGACGTGGTCCCAGCCCAGCTTGCGCCTCTTCTCGCAGAAGTCCCACACCTTCCTGAAGTGCAGCTTGAGCTCCGAGATCGCGTGCGCGACCGAGCGGCGCAGCCGCTGGGCAAAACGGCATAGCGGCAGGCCCGCCAGGTCCCCGCCGTGCAAGACCTTGAGAAGCGCCTCCTTGGCGCCGTCCCTTGACATCCCGAGGATTTAGGCAGTCTCCCGCAGGCACTCTTCTCGGTTCTCTACGAGCTCGCGCAGCGCATCCAGAGGGGCCGGGTCCTCAGCCAGGCTTTCCGCCAGCCACAGCAGGAACACCGACACGCTGTTGTTGATGTCGACCTCCTTGCAGAACGCTGGCAAGGCCAGACGGCGCAGGGTAGCCGGTGCATTCTGCATCCCCGTCGTGGCGTAGGCCCGGCCGCTCTTGGTGCCCTTGCCATAGCGGTAATCGACGCAGTAGCCCCCGGTCTCGATCACCTCCTTTTGCATGCAGTCCAGCAGGTGCTTGTAACCAGGCGTCAGGCGCGGTTCGGCTAACAGGTCGTGGAATGCGTGCAGGTCCAGTAGCTCGTAGAACATGTACACCGCTTCCTTCTTCGCCTTGTCCTTGCTGGCGACCACTGTCTTTTCGTCGGCTGATTCGTCGTCGCTGGCAGTCTGGACCGGACTCGGCGGCTCGCTGTCGCACTCCTCTGCTTCGCCGCCCGTGGCCGCTGCTGCTTGTTGCGCGCCCCTTCTCTTGCGTCGCGCTCTGGCTCGCAGGGACTGCAGTGCGATGCTTTCGTCATCGTCGCTGTCGGTGGCGGCGACGGGTGGCATGCCAGTCTCTTGCTCCTGCATGTAGGTACCTACAAAAAAAGATGTCGCGCTCGACCACGCACGCAAACGAGACAGAAAATTTTTGACGGGTTTTGCGGTACATACTTGACAGGCAGGAAATTTCCCGTGAAATCAGCCGCAAAAAGCGGCAAGGAAAAAAATCGCAATGGTTCTAGTTCCGACTGACCACTTTCACTCGAGCAAAACTCAAGTGTTCTGAAGGTGACAAGGGCCTCGTCCGTTACTTTTTTCTTGGGTGACAGTAACGGTTTTCTAGAAGTTCTCTGTCACACTTAGCAGGCGGGCCCAAAACTTTGACGTGTCAAGGCCTTACATATACGGCCATATCACTGCCTTTTTGTCCCTCACTACTGCCTTTTTGTACCATATCACTGCCTTTTTTACCGTATCACAATATTTCGGCCATATCACTACTCCTCGGGATACAAAGGCAACAGGCGCGTGCTCTGGATCAGAAAAAGTAACGGACGGTCTGTCCAGCCTCATAATCCAAGGACCCAAGTACCACCGAAATGCGCAGACAGGGACACGACCGACACGACCGTACCGCCAATCGCAGACGACTGACCGGCCAGCCACTCATCACCACGCTCCTCCGCAGGACCAGCCCGTCCGCCCTACCCAGTACCAGAGCCCCGTTCACCTTGGCCATGCTGGCGCGACGGTCGGCGGCACCACCGTCCGACCAGGATGAACTGTATGAGCTTATGCGGGGAATCCACCTGTCGACGGGCGATATTCCCGTCCGATCGCTGTTACAAAAGTCAATTGGGCTAGGCCAAGACCCTGGCAAACGAGAAGTAAAATTTCCACATGGGCTACGGAGGTACCCCACAGCCTGCCCGGGCGAGAGGATGCTATCCATGCTGGACACGAACATTCTGATCGGTGACTGGAATACTCCCGGTGAAGTCGCGGAGCTCTTGCTTCTGCCGCACGCTGCACCGATTGCGCTGGAGCCTTACCTGATCCCTGAGGTGGCCAAGATAGTTTGCTCTTACCTCGAACCAGCTGTTTGTTACGATCCTATGCCCGCTCGCACGTTGGTTGACCAGCACCCATATCAGCTTCTCGTGCTCGAGAAGATGCCGATGACGCATTTTCCGCTATGCGAGCACGCGTACTGGACGATGGTGCAGTCAGAGGAGCACGGGCGCTGCACAGCGACCCTGTCTTCAAGGAGGCGGCAGCGGCAGACTGGTTAGGGCGGTATTCTCCCTGGGGCGACCTCACATACATGTTTGCGGCTGTACCGGGGTTCTACCCAGCCGCTCTCACCGAAGCCCAGAGTGATTTCCTCATCAGGTACACGCACATGTACTGGACATTTACCGAACTTCGCCTGAACGCGGGGCTCAAAGCGGTGTTCGAACACGTGGCACACCGTCTGAACTCCTTCTCCTCGATTCCCCAAGGACCACCACCCTCCAACGAGTGGCCCTTCTTGGTTCGCGTGCCATATTTTGCTAGTAGTTAAAATTGTACCTATGATTAAAACAATCGTGATTGTCTAGTTCGTCAATTTAATAACAGATCAAGAGAGCAAGTCCTTTTAATTACTTTACAAAATTTCATTTTACTAATAAAGACCCGGCCCGAAAAATACAGTCAATGTCTGTCTCGGAGTGGCGTGATGGTCAGCCATTCGTAGAAGGGGTTGGAGGCGTGGACGCCCAGGGCGGCGAGGTCGGACAAGGGCCGGGCCACTTCTGACTTGCGGTCGAACACCAGCTGCCGCGCGGGGTCGATGCCGTAGGCGTGGCCGCCGTAGACGAGGATGCCGAGCGGCGCGGTCCTGTCGAGTAGCCAGCTGGTGCCGCGCCTAGTCACGGGCTCGCGGGAGACTGTAGCCAAGGACTGCCCTTGCTTCTCCAGCGTGTCGAGATACTTGAAGAAGACGGGGTAGCAATCGACTGATTTCCTGAAGCTTGACCTGAGTTTTTCCTTGTAGCGCTTGGGGGCGTTGCACAGGTTGAATAGGGCAAAGGTCAGGCACGCGTACGACTTATCGTGGCGGAAGCGCTGTGCCACGGCCGTGCCTGCTGAGCCGGCTACAGCACGCGCATATGTCGTCCCGAGGCTGTTAGCTGGGAGGAACAGATTTTGAAATAAGTAAGCCAATTGGTGCTGTGAAAGTTGTGCGTGACTCGCCCAGACAAGCGTTTGAAGACGACCCACCCGGATAAGAAGGAACACCCGAACAAGAAGAAGCCGGCACCGCGTCAGCATCTCACGGGAGCCAATGCTGTGGTGATCCCTTCGAGAACGTCTATGTCTACGACTAAGACTGACCCACCGAGCAGACCGTCAAACCAGACCAAACGTAAACCGTTTACGGGTACACCCTGCGCCTACTGCAAAGAGCATACCAACTTTTTGAAGAAGGATCAACTACCTCGACATTTGTTTGAGGAATGCAAACTCCGTCAACAACGCTGCCAAGACGAGAAGAAACACTGTGACTGGAAGCCACCAGCGGCCTCTGCTCGTAACACTCCGCGCACTTTCCACATGACCACCCGGTCTCGCTCGGCATCCCCGTTGGTGCCAACGCCTCCGCCCCTACGGATCGCGACAATCCCGACAGTGGTTACTGGATGTGTTTGGGTCGCGAAACACCCCCTTAACCGCCCAACTATCGGACTCCGCCTGCAATTGCAAAGGCGTCGCCCGCCTTTCATGGGTTGTTCAGCACGGGTTCACCGTTCCACTGAAGAAGCACGCTCATCCGTCGGTATCGACGCAATGCTCAAAGATGGCATCGAGCTCTTTGTCTCCGCCAATCCTACGTCGCCGCTCCATGCGAGCACCATCTACGTGTCAACCCACCTGCCTGATCGCGTAGATCTGCTCTTCGCCAAGGAGGTGGCCGCACAGATCAACTTGTCCATCGACGAAGCACAGAGGATCAAACCAACGGACTACATCCCTCTCAAGCCCAAGGCCAGACAAATCGTTTACGAGACGGAGTTCCACCTTTTCGACACGCCGCTTCAAGTGAGCGAACGTCAGCTAGCCACCGTTAGCTGCGACTTTCGTCCGGAGACTTTAGCCGAAGCGACTTCATACCCGACTTCCAAGATCAAACAAATCTTTGGGAACCGTGCCAGTACACAACCGGCAGGCTCTTATGATCTTCTTTCCACGTCCCAGGCTCACCTCTATGGCCGTACAGTAAATCTCTTTATGCCCGAAAGGAAAAGACAAGGAGATAGAGGTGAGAAGAAACCAGCGGAGACCGAAGAAGAAGAAGAAGAAGAACCGGAAGAGGTAGAAGAAGAAGATCCGGTCGACAAGAACGATTCTACCTACGTCCCCACCGACGATGACGAAGATGAAGTTCAATACCACGACAACCCTTCAGTCAAAAGGCCGAACTCTGCCATCTCCAAGAGAACTCGCCATCAGGAAAACAAACGCACCTTTTTGAAGAAACAGAAAACGCAGACGTCCCCGGACACGTCCGACACGACTTCACCGGCGCTGTCCCACTCAAGTCCTGATTTTGACGAGGTTACCCAACAAGAAAGGGACAACGATCGCCTCGCGTGGACAGCTCTCCGACACGCTCGACGAACATCTGATTCGAAAAGCAGTCCGGCAGCACGACCCCTCGTTTTTGAATCCTCGCAGGCAGCCTCGTCGTCGGCATCATCATCGTCATCGCCGGTGATGCCATCGTTCTCTCCATCACAAGCAGCATCGTCACCGTCACAGGCGTCATCATCGTCATCGCCACTGACATTGCCAGCAGCTCCGGCGCCCCCACCGGCCGTCCTACCGTCCGCAGCGGCCTTTGGTCCATCAGCATCGGCCCCGGCAGAACCATTGCCGAAGCAGCTTCAAGATGCGTTGGCAGACCCTCTATCATCCCCGGTTTTACCGGTACCTCTGATGTCTGGTCGCCCACGCACAACACCAAGTAATTCGGGTAAACAAGAACGATCCCCGTATACCCCATCTTCCTCTTTGCCATCCAAGACAGGGACTCCACCCCGTGCTACACAACGAACTACTCGCCGACTCCAAGGACTGAGCAAAGAAGCCGAACAGGCACTACAGAGCACGTCTAGTAGTTCATCGTCTTCTTCCAGCAGCTCATCGTCTTTGTCTGGCAGCTCGCCGGTGTCGCCCCCGTCTCCTGGCCATGTGTCAACTTCTACGAATTGTTCACGTTTGGGAGAACTCGGTGTAGGCGGTAATGGAGTTGACGCGCTTCTATTTGATAGGTCACGCGGGTGTCCAATAGCTTTACGATCTATCCAGGTGCAAGTCCGGGTAATGAAGTGACCCAGCGGACTAAGCGAGTATGTAGCCGCTGATGACTTCGCTACTGGTGATTGGGACACACCTGCCGAGTGCAATGGTTTCGAAGGATTCACTACACGCCCAGGGGAGCGAATGCGTAAGGAAGCGATAATGCAAGGATCCCCCGGCACCGATGCGACACTCTACATATCACGGGAGATCTACGCACTTACTTCCCTATGCTGGCGATGGTAATGTTTCCGGGCACCCACCCCAGATGCAGACACCTGGGTTACTGGATTCCCAAGCACCTTACTACCTGCCAGGGCCTATGGCCGGACAATACACATGCACAGAACGACATTCCGCGCGTGGAACGTCACATGACTAATCGCGAGAGATCGTCGAGGCCAGCTATGACATCTTGGCCTCCGAGGACCCACCCAAGTTCAAATCAGCCAAGGACAACCCTGTTCCATCGGAAGACTTCAACTCTTTCGCTGACGTCCCACACCTCACTCGGACCTTCACTCCAAGGACGGCTACCCCTGACACTGGCCAACCACGTACGCGCGAAAGCAAGACCTACTTACACATGGAACCAAGACATTGGTACGCGAGGACCCGTTGGTCCACCCCGAATCTTGCTCAGTTCGATGTGGCCCTTGGCCACTTCTCTCGCACCTACCCCACGTTATTGCTGCAGTACTATTGGCCCCCGCGCAACTCTGCACATGACATGGACCCCCAGACCTTTGAAAACTACACACATGGCCTTGCCATCGTTGCCAACGAAGTTCTACCCATTGGGGTCATCAATACCGAAGCAATGTGTTTTTTCCGTGCTGGCGACAAAACAGCACCAAATATGACCTGTCGTGGCCCAGGCCCGCTCACGCCCTCCGCGCTGAGAGACATCCTCAACATCGAAGAGGGCGCCACCATGATGTCACGCCTCCACCAGCACAACGCTACGGCCGTTATCTTCCATTTCTGCCCGCAGAATGGAAGAAGCACCGCTCAGCTTGTTGCCTCCTCTTTAGTTGGCCCCAATATTGAACCCACAGGCAATGTTGGTTACTTTCGACAGGGAATGGCTTACTGTCCCGTTGGACGCCCATGGGGATACAGATCTTCATACTTCGGCTTACTGGTGGGAGAAAACCCCAACGCGTCCCCTCTGGCGGCCATCCTCGAAGGTCAACTCCTATTTCCATGGTGCAGCATGGAGGATCCTAGTCCTCAACACATACACTTCGAACCACAAATCGAAGACGAAGAAAGGTACATACGCCGCGTTTTCCGACTCCCGACGCGCGAACGTTGCTTCGCCCTACAACATTACTTCCATCGTCTCCCGTGTAATGATCCGATCTGGCTCAAGATCCTTTCTGAAGACCATTATTATGACGAAGGGAGCGAATGGACGGGAATCAGTATGGTCAGAGAACGATCCTATGAATGCGTCGTGGACCTACCACGTAGTTTCTTCGACTCTTGTAGCATCACCGCCTACTACACCGACGAAGGAGACGCAACATTTCTGCAACAGTTTTTCATGGGTAGCAATTA
Source organism: Paulinella micropora (assembly GCA_019918135.1). Lineage (NCBI taxonomy): Eukaryota > Cercozoa > Imbricatea > Euglyphida > Paulinellidae > Paulinella > Paulinella micropora. The sequence continues at coordinate 7,176 of WBZZ01002913.1, forward strand.
TATGGGACACACAAATGTCATAGACAGCACTGTGGGAACGACTGAAGTGACCGACTCCGAACTTCACGAGTACCTTCGAAACGCTCCCAACTGGAATGCAGCACCCGGTGCCGCAGGCGTCAAAGATTCCTTTGCAGGCACATTCCAGTGGGTACGCTACGACCATGTCCCATGACACTTGGTACAGTGTTGCTTTATGATCGTTGGAAGCGAAACCGGACTCCGATTCAGCCAGGAGATCCACGTGGTCCAAAACCCCCATGACACTGTCCCATGCTCAACGGACATCATCAATCCGTACTCCCGCGATAAACGCCTCCTTGGCTACCCCTACGGAGTCCCGGTTATTCGCAGGTCCCAGACAACAAATGAACATCGACACTTTCACGAGTGGACCTCCAAACACCCCCCACCCGCTTACCGCGGAGATGACCATACCCGGTATGGACGATGGTCAAATTTCAAAGCAAGCAGAATGGAATTGGTCCTCCACTATTTTTGCACGGAAATGAAAATGAGCACTCAAGATCTCGGGTACGAAGTTTTACTGACGAACGCACCAGGAGGAAACTGTACAACGCTCTCCCCCTGAAGAAACAAGAGCCAACTATCGTATCGGTTTTCCTCACGCTGCGCTCATCCATCCAGGCTTTGACATCCAGCCGCGCTTACCAACTGATCGATTACGCGGCTCGTGGCCAGAACCAACCCAGCTCGACGACTCCCCAGCGAGATCTGACAGCAAATTTGGTTTTTCATCGAGTTCTAGCTCTTCATCCAGCTCGTCATCGAGCTCATCAAGCAGCTCAAGCTCATTTTCGTCAGCACCGGCCCCAGCTCAGCCCCCAGCGGCCCAAGCTTCGCCACCACCGACCCAAGCTCAGCTACCGGTGGCACCACTTCAGGCACCACCAGTCCTGGCTCAGCAATCATCGGCCCCAGCTCAGCCACCATCGGCCACTGGTTCCGACTCACCGACCGTTGTCACAAACAACTTGTGCATTCCCTGTCAAATCACAGTCCTCCTCTGGCTGCAAGCCAAGTGAGAACAAAAAGCAGGACGACAACGATTCGAAAGGAGGTGGACAAGGCCCCTCATCATCACCATCGGGCAGTTCATCGTCTGGCAGCTCGTCATCGAAGCCGACGACGGCTTCAACAGCTGCAGCCTCTCCTCCTCACTCGATGATTCGACGGTCACAACAACCTCCGAACAAGGACGATGAAATCGAACCACACGGAATCCGATCTGACCCCTTTTCGATTTTTCCAGGCATTTTCCGCCTTCGTGATGTAAATCCGACCCTTTGTACAGACATCCGTTTTGCCCTTCTACACAGGATCAACCTTTGGCACCTCCAAGGTTTTATCACATCGTACGCTCACGGCAACAGCAACGCCGCCACGGCAACGTCCATGGTAACACTTACCCTAAAGCCAAAATCGGAATCGGGAAGAAGGTGAGCCTTTTAGTAAACGAAGGTCAGCGAACATGCAATGATATCCCACAGCCACAACCTGATTTCGAAAATGGCGCCCGTGAGCACAACTTTCCAGACGGAGTCTTTGCTTTCCAAGCGTCGACCCGACGTGGACAACATGCCCACTGGTATGAATGCAATGGCCCAACGTGCGATTCCAGAAACCGTACATCACCACCATCACGACCACGTCCCTTTAACGTGTCAGCGATAAATCCAGCACTTGGCTACCGTCTACGCCAAGCGATCGTTAATGAACTTAACTACTTCGCCAACTATGGTAAGATCATCCCTTTCTCCATGGACGCTGCCAGATTCAACAGTTCAGCTGCTATCAACGGTGTCCTCCCCCTCAAGGAGAAACGACGCGTGTGGAAGATTTTTGCTGACCTCCTTGCACCTCTGGGACGAGATAGTATGAGCTTTGCATACTGTTCAGAGTCATCCATGCCTCACCTTGGTAACCAGGAACTCTTTTACGATCTTTCAACATGCATCTTTGCCTACTCAGTTCACCACTGCAAAGGCCCCCACCCTGTATGGTGCCTATGCGGAGGCCCCGCCGAATGCCCTTCACGCGGCATGGCCCCTCCATCACGAAGTCAGCCTGCCTCTCCCGATCATCGAGCTATACCTCCAAGGCGACGACTTCTCGACCATAAACACCCGGGTCACCCGCGACAGGTGTTTGGCTCCAAGCCTGCTCCTGTGGAAATCGCGGTACCCGAACCTCAGTCTAGGCAAGGCCGGCGACACCGTCGTCGCCATAGATGCAGAGGCAGGAACCAAAACCTCCAGCCCCGGCATCCTCCTGCACGTCCAGCCCCATGGTCGGACGTCCCCGAGACCTATCAAAATGCCACACTCCTGGCTCACCTAGTGGTCGTCCCGCGAAGTCGTTGCCAGCCTAGCACGCTCTCTCGGGCTGGCACTCACTCGACGCAGTCTCTGAACAATATGCGCTCTCCAGACTCTACTCAACCGAGGCCGCCTGACTCTGTGGCGCTTTCGGCCGACAACGAATTGCCCATCTCGCTTGTGGATACCTCCAAGGAAGACCCCGCGCAGACAGGCTTTAGGTTTCCTACAGAGGCAATCAACCCGAATCTCACCAGACCTCAACAGGACCAGCTCTGGAACCTCATTCGCAATTACGAACACACTGTTCTTTCTCTTCGGTCAACACTGAACGCCAAACCGGTTACGGCCCCATGCCCGCGCTGGATTCCGGCAGAACGCGAACATCTCTCCAATTGGACTACGAACGCCATCAATGCAGGCACATGGAACTATGCCTCCGCGCAACGTATACGAACAATCCGCAGTCACCCAAATGGAGAACATGAGGATATCGAGAAGAATTCCCACCCAGATACACGGATCGACTACCTTCACCCTACAAACCCAGTCCCCCTAGTCCCTAACCAGCTTTCGAACCAAGTTTGTGGCACACCCGGCCTTCATGGATCGATGTCCGCGCCTCGCCCGGAAAATCACGAACCAATTCTACCCGGCATGGCCAACAATGCATGCCGTGTATCCCCTTTTGCGGACTTGAAAGAATCCAGCCCCGAGGCCCCACCGCCCTGCCCCAACCAAGTGTGCGCTCCGTTGTGACGTCTACCTACGGACAGATGTCAACCACAGAGGTGTCACTGGCGCGCTACACGCTGGTACTGACCATCGCGCTCCGGTCATCCTAACCTTCTTTCATAAGTTCAGAAACACGGAAACCCACTGGACGACCTACACGCAAGAAGCCTATGGCGTCATGTATGGAGTTCAACAGTGCCGCTACTTCCGCAACGCTAACCACTGGGAGCTCACCATCGCCGCCAACCCCAAACCACTCATGTGGTCATGGCAAACTCGCTACCCCATGGTCGTCGAATGGAATCCGAAATATCTAAAGACACTGGGACCCAAAATCGAATACTCCCCTGGTAAACAAACACCACTCCAGGATGATTTGCCTCGTGCTCCCCGCATGAACTCAGCTGTCCCGACCCAAGTCGATGAAGCCGCAGCTACCATAGCGCTCCTCGCAACCATGCCACTTCCCAGAGCAGACTCTACTCTGTGGCTTACTACCGAAGACACAAATGCTGCTTTGGAGACGAAGCTCAAATCTCTCCCATGCCGTATCATCCGTGCGAGCCTAACAAAGACAAACGCTCAAGCCCCGTGGGATCTGGCTATCGTCATACCGCCGGCTGACCGTCCTGTGAACGTCGCGCGGGCCATGTTCTCCCTTCGCAAGCCGTTTGCTCTTCTCATTCCGGACGATGCCGTCGACGCTATCCCACATCGTACTCCTCCACCGGAAACAGTCGATGAGTGTCACCAAATCCAGTTTAAAGACAACTTAGTTTGGTTACTCTTTGGCCTCCACATGGAATGGAACTACAAATACCCTCTTCGCTACTTCACGCGCTCCCCGCACCGCTTAAGCGAGTCAACTTTGACACCGTTTTAAAAGAAGAATAGGAACAGCGATTGGTTTCTCACCACAGTTTCTTAGCGCCACTTAGGTATCATCATCATCGGCGAATCCATCACATAAGGAATAGCCATCCCCCATCACTCTCAAGTTGGTTTTACCCATCGTAATGGCTTCACCCGCCCCCGCCCAGCGCTTTTCCCACTTGAACCGTCATCGTCCCTAGAAATATTATTGCCATGACCGGCGTACCCATGTAAGTCCTTGATCGCCTCTTATGCCTGCAGGTCAACGATTATTCACCGAACTTGAACTCCTCAGTGGCACGGCATACTTGGTGCTTCATTGGTTCATCTTGGCTATGAGATACCCTGCCACCTAATTTTCCACGGATCGACATCGCCTCCCGATATCAACGCTCGCTACTGCGCCTCAATTGTCCCAGTCCCGCTGCAAATCATGGATATCCGGCCCCGGCTGATCATCGTCTGCATCGCGCCAGTATAGACGCATCCTTCTTCTACTCTCCCATGGTTTAAGAGACTCACCCACCTCTCTTTTTCCTTTTGAACATTTTTTTTTAGTGAGACAACATACTTCGTTCGTTAATCACTCATTCTGTACGCAACTCAACTCAACAGTTAGGTCTTGGGGGGGGAGCTATCAGATTGAGCATCTTAACGACCGGCCAAAACCTTTACCGTTGATAAGACACTCTTTTTGACCGGTTCATTAGATTCTCCTCTGCACGACGTTTCGACTTCACTAACCAGTTTTCGATTTTGTTCAGAAATGATTTCAAACGATCAGTTCAAAGTTCTTTTTAGCTATTGCCATTTTTCCTGTTCGTATTATCTTTTTCCCGAATTTCCAGTGAAAATGCTTTTACGGTAAATTTGTGAACAAGAACGGAGAAAACACAATATCGAACTTCAAGTTGTCTTCACGTTGCCAGTCATTTTCGCCTTGAGGCTTCCCAAATCAATTTGGGGAATTTTCAAATCCAACTTGTGATAACCCGACAACTATCCGAGTCAGTTTATGACTGTTTACTTGAAGACTCGCGACACTATCCGTTTGAGAACGGGAGACCTCACAATCTACGTTCTACACTTGACAGTACGTTGCACCCAAGCCTGCCAAAAGTTCGAAATTACGTAAATAAACGAAGTGACCTCTCTACTATTTACTGGTATTACCTGCTCACACTGAGTCAGGACTCAAAGCAGCTATAGTGTTCTTATTAAGAGTTCGTTGTATCTGCCTACTTCAGTGAAGAGCCTGAGTTGTATACAAACTCACACAACATGCGTGTTTCACGGGAAATCGGGGGGAAAGGTAATAGACTGAGTGGGAAAAAGGCAATAGTTAATCTTTAAAAAAAAGAATTTTGACTTGATCATC
>WBZZ01002913.1:20000-22500 GCA_019918135.1 Paulinella micropora
AAGGACCGATGGCCTATGTACTCCCTAATAATAATAATAATAATAATAATAACAATAATAATAATAATAATAATAGTGCTTCTCTGTCAATGGCTGATGCAAATCTGCACATGCGCCTCCATCGTCTCACCCGTGAGGGGAGTACGAAGAATTGACGATAGGCTCTAATGACACCCCCGCAAGGGCAGTTCCAACACTTCCAGACGGACCGGTATGTTCAATGAAAATACTGGTGGCACCGACTGGAATCGAACTGGCGACAGGGCCCAGATGGTAGAACTTGACCACTGGGCTATCACGGTGTCCAAAATAATAATAATGATAATAATAATAATAATAATAACTAGGGGCTGCGCCAACACCTGAAACGATGGTTTGCGCCGTCGACAGGGTACGATCTATTGCCGGAGGTACCAGCAGAACGCAAGTGTAAGCTCTGGTGGCACAAAAACCTAAAATCTCTGGTTTTTGTGCCACCCGCCACCAAAACTTTTTTATCTCCGAAGAGAGCGCACCGAGAGGTGTCGGGTACACCAAACATCAGCCTCAAACTCCCTCTGGTGTGCGCAAACGGCGCCTGGTGGCGCAAAAACCTCAATTTTCCGGTGTGTATGCCACCCGGTGACACAATTTTTATATTTTCGAAGAGAGCTCATCAAGAAGTGTCAGATACACCAAATATCCGCCGCTAACTCCCTCTGGTGTGCGCAAACGGCGCCTGGTGGCACAAGACCTCAATTTTCTGGTGTGGGTGCCACCCGCGACCAAAACTGGTACGTACAATCGCCGGGCTGGGGTTCCCGGGAGTGCCCCGTCGACAGGGTACGTTCAATTGCCGGAGGGCGCCTGCTGGCACAAGACCTCAATTTTCTGGTTTGGGTGCCAGGCACCCGCGACCAAAACGGGTGCTTACAATTGCCGGGCTTGGGTTCCCGGGGGGAGGGCCCCCCGGATCCCCCTGCCCCGTCGACAGGGTACGTTCAATTGCCGGAGGCACCGGCAAGTACTGCCAAAAAACCAGGAAATTTGGCATTCAGGACACTCCCCTAACGCAAATATTTGCGTGAATTCCAAAAAAAATTATACCAGCATCAAGATCGAGTCTGGGGCTAACCACCCTGCCAATATGAGCTCCCAACTCCTCCTGGTTCCCACAAACCATGATTTATAGGGATGGGGGCTGCAAAAAAAGGCCAAAAAAAACAAGGAAATAAATTTGGCATTCAGGACACTCCCCTAACGCAAATATTTGCGTGAATTCCAGAAAAACTTATCAGCATCAACAGCGAGTCTGGGGCTAGCCACCCTGCCAATATGAGCTCCGAACTCCTCTTCGTTCCCACAAATCATGGATGGGGGGTGCAAAAATAGGCCAAAAAAACAAGGAAATTTGGCATTCAGGACACTGCCCTAACGCAAATATTTGCGTGAATTCCCAAAAAAAGTATATCAGCATCAAGATCGAGTCTGGGGCTAGCCACCCTGCCAATATGAGCTCCCAACTCCTCTTGGTTCCCATAAACCATGATTTATAGGATGGGGGGTGCAAAAAAGGCCAAAAAAACAAGGAAATTGGGCATTCAGGACACTAATACAAACATTTGCGTGAATTCCAAAAAAAGTATATCAGCATCAACATCGAGTCTGGGGCTAGCCACCCTGCAAATATGAGCTCCCAACTCCTCCTGGTTCCGACAAACCATGATTTATTCCGACAGGGGTGCCGAAATGGTGGGTGGGTGGGGGGGGTACACAATTTTCATTTTCCCCCTCCCCAAACCCCCCACCCCCTTCACCAACACCTTTCAGGGATAATAATAATAATAATAATAATAATAATAATAATAATAATAATAATAGTAATAATAATAGTAATAGTAATAGTGTATCTCCTGCCAATTGCTGAGCCAAAAGGCCATGTGCATCCAGTCCTCCATTCCATAAGGAAAGTCTCCACACCAATCGGTGGAATAAAGGAAGTGACGGCATAGAACATTACTCTAGGAGCTTTATACCAATCAGCCCATGGAAAGGACCGATGGCCTATGTACTCCCTAGTAATAGTAATAATAATAATAATAATAATAATAATAATAATAATAATAATAATAATAATAGTGCTTCTCTGTCAATGGCTGATGCAAATCTGCACATGCGCCTCCATCAATAATAATAATAATAATAATAATAATAATAATAATAATAATAATAATAATAACAAATAATTAGGGTGGCAAATCTTGGCCGAGAGGGAGGGATTGGTGGTGGTGTGGTGGTGGTGAGAGGATATGCATAGGTGCACGCATGCAATCCGGACGAGCACGTATGAATACATTCGCAAGCAAGCAGCCAGCGCGCACCTTGTTTAAGAGCATCTTGCCTTCCTCCGAGCTCGCATTCCAGTCGAAGCTGGCACACAATTCGTGTATCGTTGGAGAGAGAGAGAGAGAGAGAGAGAGAGAGAGAGAGAGAGAGGCCAGTCACCGCACTACACAAAAAC
>WBZZ01002913.1:25000-32500 GCA_019918135.1 Paulinella micropora
ATATATATATATATATATGAGTGTGCAGAGAGAGGGGTAGGTTACACTTTGAGTTGTTCTCGCAGGAAGATCACGACAGGAAAGTCCAAGTGATTGGTCGGCTGTGCACGCACAACACGTCTTTATACATACATAAATAGATAGATAGACAGATAGATAGATAGATAGATAGATAGATAGATAGATAGATACATACATACATAAACACATACCACAAGTGCTTCTAGACACATATTGCAACACATGTCTTCAAACAGCCCCCCTGCCTTCCTTGTTACATATAATTCTAAAAGCGCGGAAAAACAATCCAGGCTAACTCAGCAGTAGCCTGTGTGATATCTCAGCGGTGGCCTATCTGATAAGAGAGAAGCGTGAGTCCAAATCTCACTCCTTTTTGGCCTTTACACATAGTACTACACATAATATCCGCACACTACCAGGGTACAACCAGCAGCGGGGCAACCTTCGAATGGCTCAGCCAATCACAATTCGCTGCCATTATATATGCCAGTAAGCTTTGTCCGTCCAAACACTTTAGCCGCTGGGGGCATAGGTGCGTCCGAGGGAAGGGAAGAAGCGGTCACCAAAATAAATCTTCATGCTCAAAGGTCCCTTGTGTTATCTCTTCTCTTATGCCTCTTGTTTTAGACCAACATGAATTAACCAGGTTGAAAGAGTTTTTGTGTGGTCTGTTTGTGCCTCTCAACTCAAACTTCTTTCTCTAGCGGACAGAAAATCATTATGTGGTGGACAGGCGCTAAAGAGAGCAAAGCCGGAAAGAAGAATGTGGTAAGTTTCTGTCACTTTGAGACAACCAAATCCCATCTTCAACGCCAAACAAACAAGCAAACAAACAAGCAAACAACAACAACAACAGCAACAGCAACAGCAACGACGACAAGGACGACGACGACGACAACGACACAACAACAACAACAACAACAACAACAACAATAACAACAACAATAACAACAACAACAGCAATAATGATAATAATAATAATAATAATAATAATAATAATAATAATAATAATAATAGTGCTTCTCTGTCAATGGCTGATGCATTTCTGCACATGCGCCTCCGTCGTCTCACCCGTGAGGGAAGTACGAAGAATTGACGATAAGCTCTAATGACACCCCCGCAAGGGCAGTTCCAACACTTCCAGACGGGCCGGTATGTTCAATGAAAATACTGGTCCAGAAATAGACCGGTATGTTCAATGAAAATACTGGTGGCACCGACGGGAATCGAACTGGCGACAGGGCCCAGATGGTAGAACTTGACCACTGGGCTATCACGGTGTCCAATAATAATAATAATAATAATAATAGTAATAATAATAATAATAATAATATATATATATATTGATCTGTCATGGCTGAGCCCGAGGGCCATGCGCCTCCATCCCTCGACCCAACAGGGACTACAGTGAGTATGTTGGGGAGGGAAGAGTGACTCTAACCATCCTGCACAGAAGGCCCCAAAAGGAAGTCCCTACTACCCGCACAGTGTCGGGTACCTTGCAGGAAATCAACTACAAATGATTGATCTTCCCCGCGTGAGAGCTCCACGAGACTGGGTAGGTCCCGCATGGAGGTACTCACAGGGGTAGCAGAAATTTCATGCGGTCTGCCAGCGCATGAGGACGTTTTGTGGTAAGTATCTGGGACGCCTCGAAACCCGTCACCACCCCTAGATCGCGGAATGTAAATACCCCTTTGATCCCACGTGGTGTATGTCTTATAAAAAACAACACAACGACATGGCCTCGGAACCAACATAACAACATAGCCTCGGAACCCACATCGACATAGCCTCGGAATCCACACAACAACAGAGCATCGGAACCAACACAACAACATAGCCTCGGAACCAACACAACAACATAGCCTCGGAGCCAACACAACGACATAGCCTCGAAACCAGTGGGAAGAGGCCCAACCACCTCCTCTTCCCGTGGGTTGCCATACTGTGTACCCCTCCATAATAATAATAATAATAATAATAATAATAATAGTGTATCTCCTGCCAATTGCTGAGCCAAAAGGCCATGTGCATCCAGTCCTCCATTCCATAAGGAAAGTCTCCACACCAATCGGTGGAATAAAGGAAGTGACGGCATAGAACATTACTCTAGGAGCTTTACACCAATCAGCCCATGGAAAGGACCGATGGCCTATGTACTCCCTAATAATAATAATAATAATAATAGTGTATCTCCTGCCAATTGCTGAGCCAAAAGGCCATGTGCATCCAGTCCTCCATTCCATAAGGAAAGTCTCCACACCAATCGGTGGAATAAAGGAAGTGACGGCATAGAACATTACTCTAGGAGCTTTATACCAATCAGCCCATGGAAAGGACCGATGGCCTATGTACTCCCTAATAATAATAATAATAATGATAATAATAGTGCTTCTCTGTCAATGGCTGATGCATTTCTGCACATGCGCCTCCATCGTCTCACCCGTGAGGGGAGTACGAAGAATTGACGATAAGCTCTAATGACACCCCCGCAAGGGCAGTTCCAACACTTCCAGACGGACCGGTATGTTCAATGAAAATACTGGTCCAGACGGAGCGGTATGTTCAATGAAAATACTGGTGGCACCGACGGGAATCGAACTGGCGACAGGGCCCAGATGGTAGAACTTGACCACTGGGCTATCACGGTGTCCACAATAATGATAATAATAATAATAATAATAATAATAATAATAATAATAGTGCTTCTCAGTCAATGGCATGCATTCGCCACATGTGCCTCCATCGTCTCACCCGCGAGGGGAGTACGAAGATTTGACGATAGGCTCTACTGACACCCCCGCAAGGCAGCTCCAAGCCTTCCAGACAGACCAATACTTTCAAAGAAAATATCCTTTGAAAATACTGGCACCGACGGGAATCGAACTGGCGACAGGTCCCAGATGGTAGACCTTAACCACTGGGCTATCGCGGTGCCACTAATAATAATAATAATAATAATAATAATAATAATAATAATAATAATAATAATAGTGCTTCTCTGTCAATGGCTGATGCATTTCTGCACATGCGCCTCCATCGTCTCACCCGTGAGGGGAGTACGAAGAATTGACGATAAGCTCTAATGACACCCCCGCAAGGGCAGTTCCAACACTTCCAGACGGGCCGGTATGTTCAATGAAAATACTGGTCCAGAAATAGACCGGTATGTTCAATGAAAATACTGGTGGCACCGACGGGAATCCAACTGGCGACAGGGCCCAGATGGTAGAACTTGACCACTGGGCTATCACGGTGTCCATAATAATAATAATAATAGTAATAATAATAATAATAATAATAATAATAATACAGAACGCAAGTATAAGCTCTGGTGGCATAAAAACCTAAAATCTCTGGTTTTTGTTCCACCCGCCACCAAAACTTTTTTATCCCCGAACAGAGCGCACCGAGAGGTGTCGGGTACACCAAACATCAGCCTCAAACTCCCTCGGGTGTGCACAAACGGCGCCTGGTGGCGCAAAAACCTCAATTTTCCGGTGTGTAAGCCACCCGACACCACAATTTTTACATTTTCGAAGAGAGCTCATCAAGAAGTGTCAGATACACCAAATATCCGCCGCTAACTCCCTCTGGTGTGCGCAAACGGCGCCTGGTGGCACAAGACCTCAATTTTCTGGTGTGGGTGCCACCCGCGACCAAAACTGGTACGTACAATTGCAGGCTTGGGTTCCCAAGGCAGGGCTCCCCGGACCCCCCCTGCCCCGTCGACAGCGTACGTTCAATTGCCGGAGGTACCGGCAAGCACCCCAAAAAACCAGGAATTTGGGCATTCAGGACACTTTCCTAACGCAAATATTTGCGTGAATTCCAAAAAAAACTATATCAGCATCAAGATTGAGTCTTGGGGCTAACCACCCTGTCAATATGAGCTCCCAACTCCTCCTGGTTCACACACACCACGATTTATTTGAATTGGAGAGCAGAAAATAGACTAAAAAAGCAAGGAATTTTCGCAGTCAGGACACTCCCCTAACGCAAATATTTGCCTGAATTCCAAAAAAATTATACCAGCATCAAGATCGAGTCTGGGGCTAGCCACCCTGCCAATATGAGCTCCCAACTCTTCCTGGTTCCCACAAACCATGATTTATTCCGATATGGGCGCAGAAAAAAAAAGGAATTTTGGCATTCAGGACACTCCCTAACGCAAATATTTGTGTGAATTAAAAAAAAATCATATCAGCACCAACATCGAGTCTGGGGCTAGCCACCCTGCAAATATGAGCTCCCGACTCCTCCTGGTTCCCACAAACCATGATTTATTCCGACAGGGGTGCCGATTTCGGGGGTGGGTGGGGGTACACAATTTTCATTTCCCCCCTCCCCCCAAACCCCCCACCCCCTACTCCAACACCTTTCAGGGATAATAATAATAATAATAATAATAATAATAGTGCTTCTCTGTCAATGGCTGATGCATTTCTGCACATGCGCCTCCATCGTCTCACCCGTGAGGGGAGTACGAAGAATTGACGATAGGCTCTAATGACACCCCCGCAAGGGCAGTTCCAACACTTCCAGACGGGCCGGTATGTTCAATGAAAATACTGGTCCAGACGGATCGTTACGTTCAATGAAAATACTGGTGGCACCGACGGGAATCGAACTGGCGACAGGGCCCAGATGGTAGAACTTGACCACTGGGCTATCACGGTGTCCATAATAATAATAATAATAATAATAATAGTGCTTCTCTGTCAATGGCTGATGCATTTCTGCACATGCGCCTCCATCGTCTCACCCGTGAGGGGAGTACGAAGAATTGACGATAAGCTCTAATGACACCCCCGCAAGGGCAGTTCCAACACTTCCAGACGGGCCGGTATGTTCAATGAAAATACTGGTCCAGAAATAGACCGGTATGTTCAATGAAAATACTGGTGGCACCGACGGGAATCGAACTGGCGACAGGGCCCAGATGGTAGAACTTGACCACTGGGCTATCACGGTGTCCAAAATAATAATAATAATAATAATAATAATAATAATAATAATAATAATAATAATAATAATAATAATCATCATCACCACCACCACCACCATATAATGATAATAGTAACAGTAAGTACAGGAGTGCTGGTGGTGGTCCTCACAAGGACAACAGAACAGGGAGCAGCAGCAGCAGCAGCAGCGGCGGCTGGGATGTCACTGTGCATCAGAGTCGAGGCGAACAAGGCCACGCAGGCGGCAGCAGCGACCTCGTCCAGGAGCAGGATGTCGGGGTACACATACAGCGCGCAGGCCAGCGCCACCCGCATGCGCCAGCCACCGGACAGCGACTTGTGCACCTGCGCACGCATGAGGGGAAGGCTGAAATGCGACGAGCTGAGGATCCGATAAACATTAGATGGGATTCGAAATTTGCAAACAGCCGGCCTCTGCTCGCGTGTGCCATCACATCTGATTTGTCTTTCTGGTTCCCATGCTATGTCTCTATCTGCTAGCAGCTTATGTTATGTACTAGGCCCGCAAGAAGTCGGCTGTGGGGCGAGCAGACAGGCGCAGCCCCCCCCCCCCCCCCCCCCCCCCGGGGGCCCCACGTGGTGCCGGCCCGGGCCGGACCTGCACGATCTGCTCCTTGGAGAAGCCCAGGTCCTCCAGAATCTTCTTGGCTCTGCACCAGCCAGCACACAGCGGCATGAACGCAGGTAAGGCCGGTCGACCGATTTAGATCTATCGATCGATAGTCTAGCTACTCTCTTTTTCTACCCCCCCCCCCCCCCCCAACACACACACACACCCAAAAAAAAAGAAACGGAGAAGAGAGGCAAGGAGAGAGGCAATCAATACTTGGCTTCGCTCTCATGCAGTCCGGAACTGTTCTGCATGTCGTAGACCTGATCTGTGCAACGCACATTACACATGCAACGTCTGCTTGTATACATATTTAAAAATGCGTACATGGATTTCCATACGCCATGCATAAAATCTCAACAACGTGCAAATTTGATAAATATGTATCTATATGCATGTACTTTTGCGTTTATGCATGTATACATGCATGCAGGCATGGATGTATGCATGTATACCTATATATCAATGTATGTACGTATGCATGGGCAGGTTGGGCGGTGTGGGTGCGCTAGTGTGCCTAGGTGTGTGCACACCAAGCACGTCGTTGGCATTCTCTGGGGGCGTTTCCTGCTCCAGCGCCTCCAGCACCGCCTCCTCCTGTCGCACCCACACACATGCCACCTGCCCGCTACCCAATCCCTCCAGCCTGCCCCTTGCCTAGCTAGCCAGCCAGAAAGGGGGGGGGGGGGGGGTTTGGGCGAGCCAAGGACCATCTCTTCCAGGCGGCGCTTCATCACGTCGTGTGCCAGCACAACCTCCAACACCGGCTTGTCGTAGACCGGCTGCACACGCACACACCACACACCACACATCACATATCACATATCACACATCACACATCACACATCACACATCAAACATTCACACACATACAAACACACAAACACAACAAACACACACACACACACACACACAGGCCCCGCAGCATCTGCGCAACAGACCACAGACAGACGCAGCCGCGCAACAGAGGTGCGGGGCGACCTGTTCCTGTTTGACGTGGAAGACTTCGAGGTGGTGGGGGAAGCCTTCGATCTTCTTGGTGGCGATCCAATCCAGCAAGGTGGACTTGCCGATCCTCCACACACAGCACATACAGCAACGTGCACTTGCCGACCCTGCCAACACACCTCACATAGGCAGCCAGGTCAGGCAGTACACACCAACAAACCACAACCACACACCACACCCAACGGCAGGCACAGCATACATACATACATAGATGTACATTCGGGGGGGGGGGGGGGAAGAGATTTTATCCGCAATATATACATGTGTGTATGTGTGTGGTATGTGTGGGGGGACCCGTTCTGTCCGACCAGCCCGTACCGGCGTCCGCGCACCAGTTTCAGTTCCGTCGAGTTGAGCAGCGGCCGGCCCGTCGGCGTGGTGAGGCGCAGGTTGTCGATCAGCACGTCGATGTTCCTGCAGCCAGCCAGCAAAGTGCGGTCAGGCCTGGCTTACGCCGGCGGGGCACATCCGCCACGGCGTGGCACATCCGCCACGGCGTGGCGACGCAGCCTGCCCCCCCCCCCCCCCCCCACACACACACACACCCAGATAATGATAATGATAGTGATTAATGATTAATGATTAAGATAATGATCGATAATGATAATGATAATGATAGTGATAATGATATGCTGATGATAATGACATGCTGATGATAATGATAAGATAATGATAATGATATGATATGATATGATACATGATACATGATACATGATACGTGATACATGATACATGATACATGATGCATGATGCATGATGCATGATACATGATACATGATACATGAAACATGATACATATGATACATATGATACATATGACATAATATGATATATGATATATGATATATGATATATGATATATGATGTATG